>CAEFZY010079413.1:0-88193 GCA_903066815.1 Brachyrhaphis roseni
TTTTTTGAGAGAGACATTTAAACAGCATTTCAACAGCATTTAGCTGTTGCAAATCTGCAACATCTGCCTGGAGAGGGTTAACGGTCCAGCTTTATTCCAGCATTAGTCATTTCTTGTGGAGGAACATTTCTTGCAAAAGCTGAGGTAAAATAAGGTCAGACTGCTGGCAAAGAGGCCTGAGGTCAGGCATGGAGAAGATCTGTAAGCCTGGTGTGCATCTGGTACCAGAACTCAACAGAAACAGGAAGGAAGGACAGTTGGCAGGAAGTGACATTTAGATAGCGGAATACAGAATAATGTCTGTAAATAGAAATATTTTTCCAAACCTTGGTTTTCTTTTATGCAAACCAATTTTATACTTTCCTAGATTTTGAAGACTGATAACTCTGAGTTGAGGTCTCTCCAGATGAGAAGTGGTTAGTAAATAGACCCGCTGATGTAATTACCAGTTATTTGTACTGCATGTTGCCCAGCTGCTTGCCTGCAGAAATCCAAACTTAAAAAAAAAAAACTGCGGTCGGAAAGCTGAATGTTGAGTGTAGTCAGTGGGATAATGCTTCCTGCATTACAAGTGTTTTTTTTTCTGTTTGAATTCAGAGAAATTAAATCATGTTTTAACATTTTCTCTTCTGTTGCCTCTTTCTCCAAACATTTCCATCTGAAAGCTGCAGAGAGCGCCTCCCTCTGGCCATTCAGACATTACAAGTGAAGAGGCAGCGTCTCACAGTGGTACGAGGAAGAACACCTTGACATCTGTTACCTGACTGTTCAAAACAATGACAGGCCAACTCTGTATGAAGCCTGTTCTGAGTCTTGTTTACACTTTAAATTCTGCAGCTGGATAATCTGGCTAAAGCTCCACTGACTTGACCCTACAGGTCAGCTGGCGCAGGGCTTTGACTACCTCCGTTGGTGAGTCAGAGGCAGGTTGACCTTGACCCCTCGCCACATTGATCCTTTACAGAATACATCAGCTGCAACCTCTAACCTTTACAGGACCTGTACTCCTCCAGGACTCCAGGTCAGATTGTAGCCTGTTGGACCTCCTGCCCTCAGAGACTGCGGTCCATCTGGACCAGAACGTCCTGCCACAAGAAAAGTTTCTTTCCCTCTGCCATTAGACTGATAAACAATAGTTAATTGTCTCTGGCATAACACAGGACACACATCCACCTGCTACTCTGCATATGGATGCATATATACAATATATCCTCCTCACCGTCTTGCCGTCATTTCCAAACAGCACCAGACCAGTCTTGGTGACGATGCCGGGCTGGCTGGCTCCAGGTATGTCCAGAGGCTGGCCATTGGCCGCAGTGCCGTTGTCCACCAGAGTGGAGCCAAAGAAAGTCACTTTCTGTAGAGAGAGATGGCTAAGTACTGCAGTGAAATAGTGGAAACTTGCTCCTAATATGAACATTTCTGGGTCAAGATCTTTGCACTTTTGAATGCATGAACATATCAGCTATTAACTTGACAAGATGTTTCCTGATGTGGAAAATGAATTGAATTCTGTGTGGAATAAAGTATGTCCTGATGTGCCCAGGGTGAGAACAAACCCAGGACCTGTGAGGCTCTTCTGTTACCTGTCCGTCAAGCTCTGCCCAGGCCCCAGGCACTTTGTCATTTCCTCTGATCCAGTTGTGAATGGCCTCAGCCGACTGGTTCCAGTCAATCTACCAACACAGAGAGCAGCTATCATCTGTGCCTAAGCGGAGGATTGTTATCAGTGAACAACAGTTTTCGCCAACAAACAGATTGTCCTTATAGGCTACATTGACGCAGCAGGAAAATGCGACTTTTCACCGCAGTCTGAACGGCCCGACTATTCATTGTCGTTGATGTGTGACATGCATTATAATCCTGCACCAAAAAAAAGCCAGACATGGTAAAGTTGGACTTAAGCAATTACTGAAAAATAATGAGTATGAACTTAAGAAAGAAGTCTGTCAGTGAAGTGTCAGTCCAAACGGTTCTGTACAGACGCTGCAGTCAACGCTCCACAAAATGCCATTGCTGTTTGTTCTTTTTATCAGTTTCCTTTGTGTTATGAACATGCGATGAAACTGCTGATTCCCGTTGCTGAATAAACTTTAAAATTGATCCACAGATAAACATGTAAAGTGCTGATGAGGCTCACTCCATGTATTTTGCCTCAACATCATTTTTATGACGTAACACACAAAGTGTTTTTGTTCCACTTACCTTCGAATTGTCTTTCTTCTGAATGCACTCATAAGTGGCTCCCTCTTGAGGTTGTGTGATCCTTGGTGCCTTCCCTTCTGTGATCAGCTTGACCGCTTCTACCTGCAACCACACAAATGTTATTCAAGCTGCTGAAGCAAACATATGATAACCTTCAGGACTTTTCTGCCCCAGTCTGATCATGATGGAGACTTGCAGAAGATAAGGAGAGGATAAAGAGAAGGTGAACCCATTAAACAGCATAGTTATGTAGGAATGTCGTTTGCTTTGCTACATTCTGTAATGGGCCAATATTAGAATAATTGGGATTCCCATAAAACGAGGCGGTTATTTGTAACAACTCAACAATCAAGATGCTCAATAGGATCAAAAAGTCCCTGATCAACTTTGTATTATTAGGTAAAAACTCACCTTCAGTTTAAAAAATCTGAATCTTTGGAATCATCTGAGAAGAGTGACTGTTAGAATGTTTCTGGATCAAAATCAATAACCAATCAAAGTAGGTCCATGTGATCAGCCTTTATACAAAAGGTAACTCAAAATGCCTCACAGCAAAACAAATCCAGCCAGGAGTAGCAGACTGCCTAATACTGTCAAAGTATATCATTACTTTCACAAAAAAATCAATCAATCAAAAAGTGTCTCTCTTCAGGAGATAAGTTGCATTTACGGTTGTTATTATAAGAAACTGAATTAGTATTGTCTTCAGATACAGTTCTAAATGGGTACTGGACCCTCTTGACCCCTGTGTAGAACCGCCCATGGACATCATCCATTCATTAGAGTCCCAAAGACTGGATGTACTCTGCGCCTAACCTCCGTCACTCACCATGCCTTTGACGCCCTCTGGGAAGAGAAATCTCTTGTAGATTGTGTTGACCGTGTCATTAGGTTCAACGTCACACTCTCTCTGCAGCAAAATCGGTCCAGTATCAAGTCCATCATCAGCCCAGAACACCGTGAAGCCTCCCTTCTTGTCTCCGTGGATGAGGGTCCTGTGAGGGACAGTCAGACAGATGTTGGGTCGCTACCAGGAATCCCTTTCAGTTCCAACATGATCGTCACTGACCAGTTGATTGCCGAGGCTCCCCTGTGGCGAGGCAGCAGCGAGGGGTGGTAGATAATAGAGCCATGTTTGGGGTGGTCAACGACCTCCATGGGGATGAACTGGGAGCAGAAGGGCAGGACGTTGAGTTCTGCTCCTGTAGCCTTGTACCGGTCCACCACCTCTGGGATGGCCTGACCTTTCACTCGCCAACGGGGGAACTTAAAAACAGGGACGCCATCCTTCTCTGCCACCGTGGCTGCAGCAGAAGAAGATAAAACAGGCAGAAAACTGCCATGTATATTACTCCCATCACCAGCAGTCTCAAGCATGAATAGCTAGAGTTAAAAATAAAAGGCGTTATTAACGGCATTACTTTTCTTTCAGGAAAGACAAACCTAATTATTTACTTTTTCCATTGTTGCAACACTTTTAACATTACTGACAGAGCAGCTAATCAAATCTTTATGTGAAATGTGATTTACACCTGGGAAACAACGTCATTCTTTATACACAACGAGAATATCATGAAACAATGTCACATGCTTAAACAAAACCAACGGACCAACGGACATTGGCTGTCAAAATATCGGTTTCTTCATGATGTTTTGTTTAGTTTTACTTATACTGTGTCAGATGCCGTATAATAGAGATTTACTGACACCTACTGGACATTGTTCAGCAAATTTAATTTGATCAATTGGGCAGAACTGCTGAGGCAGTCGGCATGGTGTCACTGGCCGTCCTTCTGTTTGTGTTTCTGATTCAACTGTTATGTAATACGGAGAGAGTAACATTTCTGGTCCATTATTTTCTGGTTGTAATTTATTCTGTTCAATGACCATTTATTTAATCACACACTCAGTGAAATGGAAAGTATTAATGACATTTTGCCAGAGCGAGTATTTAAAGGAAGAGTAAGGTACTGCAAAATAACAACACTACTTATAGTCTATCTCCCTATCCAGACTGACAGAGGTCACTGACTTTGTTTCTCATTGGTTCTTGGAAACCTACTTCATTTTGTTAGACTGGTTCTATTTCAGTGATTTGTGGATGTACAGGTCTGTCAATAATCAGACATAAGTGTGATTCTTTAACTTTAATCAGCTTTTGTGTTTAATCAGTTAACTGGTGACAAAGCCCAGGACAGCTTTGTTCCCTTAATGTCTTTATTGTTCATGTTTTTGATGGTCTAAATAATTTAACTCACACAAAAAGCAAACTTGGAATAAATTAATGAGGAGGATAAACAATTTTAATTGAACTGTAAAGATTCAGAAAGAAAGAACAATTATATGAAATCTGTGTCTATATAAAAAAAATGTCTAAAGAGAGATCACAGATTCTCATAAATATCTGCTGTGTTGAATAAGACTCTCACCCAGCGGGTCGGCCTTGCCGTCTTTGTCTGGAATAGTGAAAACCCCAACAATGGTGTGTCCGTCCTTCCTCAGCTCCTTGTAAACCTCCTGGCCGAACAGGCTCTGACCGATGACTGCAATCTTCATTCTGTGGACCTTGATGTTGTTTCTGAGAGGACAAACGTGTGTCCACGCAGACACACGCAAAGACAAAGTGAGCCGTTTGAAGTGATGTTTTTCGGGATTCTCTTAACCCACATACAGAATCAGAGTCAGAAAACACAGAGCTAAAAAGCGATGGTGTTTATTTACAAAGTGAGAAATGTACATCAGGGGAAGGACGTCAGGCTTATATCCCTGTGTTTACAAGTTGGTCCAAAAAATTCAATAAATTCAAAATAATCAAGTTTTTCTTCGCTCAGAAGAAAAACAGAGAAATTTCACCTTTTCCCCTCCCTTTAGAACAAAGGGACAAGCAACCACAGCATGCCATACCCCTTACCATCAAAACACAAAACCTTGAAGTAGAGCTAAGAATAAATATTTGCTCTGGTTTTGTCCATGTACACATCCAGCAACCACTTTCTCAAACATTTGACAGATGTAAAGTCAGGTGGACTTGCATCACTGCTAAAACATTGATAAACTTGTCATCCAACTTGTCATCATCGTCAACAAACAGTAAGAGTGAATCAAGATTTCAACGATCCATCAACCTGTACATCAGGGGAAGTACATCTCCTAATGTACATCAGCTCCTAGAAGAGAGAGTGGATTAGCAGCTGGCAGACAGGAATCGCTGGAATATCGATTCACTCTTACTGTTTGTTGAGGATGATGACAAGCTGGATGACAAGTTCATCAATTCATCAATCTTTTAGAAGTGATGCAAGTCCACCTGACGTTACATCTGTCAAATGTTTGAGAAAGTGGTTGCTGGATGTATAGATGGACAAAACCAGAGCAAATATTCATTCTTAGCTCTACCTCAAGGTTTTGTGTTTTGATGGTAAGGGGTATGGCATGCTGTGGTTGCTTGTTCCTTTGTTCTAAAGGGAAGGGAAAGGGTGAAATTTCTCAGTTTTTCTTCTCAGTGAAGAAAAACTTGATTTTTATTTTATTTTATTTTTTTTGGACCAACTTGTAAACACTGGGAAATGCATTCACACACATTTAGAAATGCATGTAGAATGCAAAAGCAACTGTAATGACTTGTACACTTATGTAATACATTGTAATGTGTTATCCTTAACAAGCATTAAAAACATTTTTCATCAGGTGAAACTGGCATTTGTAACCATTAGAATGTTCAGCAATTAACAATTATACTTTTTATGATAAGAGTAAAGCATGTTTATTATTATTATTATTCATCGCTAAAACCACTTGGATTGTTAGTTTTTCAGTGTATTTTTGTTTGATTAGAGCACAGGTGCACCCCAGGGCTGTGTGCTGAGTCTGCTGCTTTACTTAATATACCCCATAAGAGATTCAATTGACAAGAAACAAAGACTTGAATTATATCACTCAACGTGTGAGGATTCTATGTAATATTTGAGTTTTACTTTCTGAGATAAATGAGAAAAACGATCGCATGTTTATGCCATATTCACATTTTTTGAGATGTGCTGGTGTTGAAAGTTCCCTAAGACACTGTATGACTGTGACTATATCATATTGCATGATGTGCAGCACCCAGACAAAAAACCAAACACAGAATCAATGGTGATACCCTGAAAGATCATTGGCTGCTGCCTAAATTGGACGGCATTAGAACGTCCTGCTATCTAATCTCAACCAGGAACATCGTAAAGAATTAAAAATGTTCAGCTGCTCTCATCAGGCATGGGATACATAACTGACTAATGTTGCTGCTCGTTGATTGATGTGTGTCATTGTGTGTGTCTCTTATGTACCAAATGGTCCAAATCCAGATGCATCTTTCACTGATATTCTATTCTAATCTAGTCTTGAACAATGAATTAGTGGATACCTTAGCAGAGAGTTAACACTGATTATTAAGATTCTGCCTTTCTGGATAAGCAGCTTAAATTTGTTTTTTGGGTTTTTTTCCATTTGTTTCTGCAATATTAGAAAGAAATGGAAAATTGTCACACAGCAGTTCAACACAGTTTGTGCTCAGCATTCATGACTCCAACTTAGCAGTTTATCTGGCATTCACAGACCGGGGCAGAGCCTGAACTCCTGCCAGCCTGCTCAAACCAATCGAGTTCCATTATTCAGTTCATCCCTCTGGTCCCGGCCAATCAGAGGCTCTCATACGCTGTGGAAGCTTCACAGGAGCAAAGTTCACACACAACTCTAACATTACAATTTTAAACTTTGCTCAGTGAAACTCGATGCACCCTACATCCATACACACACCCCCCTACACGCCCACACACACGTCACACAGCAATTTCTTTCCTTTCATATATCTGTGTATGACTTTCATATGCTGAATATTGTTCTTGTTGCACATGTTCTTGAACAAATGAATTATCTTTCTGTGTGTGTGCGTACATGTGTGAATGAGTGTGTGTGAGCGGCTGCAGATGTGCTCTCTCCTATAGAGAGAAAGTGCACCAAAAGTAAAAGCTAACATGCTGCCTTACCCTGCTGCAGACTTGGTTCTCCTCTTGCTGGAAAGGAGTGAACAGAAAAGAAAAGTTGCTTTAAATTCCCTCCTTCCAGTCTCTCATGCAGGCGCCTCAATTACATAACGCGTAAACGCAGCAGAGCGATTGGACAGGGCAGCCCACTTAGGACTGCTAGGGTGGGCCAGTCTCTGAGTGGCCCAATCACAACAAAGCAAAGCTCTGTCACCTGTTATCTACCAAGCACACTGACTGCTTTATTTGTCCAGATATGCACAACTGAGCTTAAACTCTGCTTTAAATAAGATCAGCGTTAACTATACATGTGATTCTAGCTTCATTATTATTCTGTTAGTTTCTCATTTTGATTTGATCAGTCTTGTTCCTGTATATCTTTAGTTCAGTCCTTTCTTAGTGATTCTAGTTTATTATGTTTATATTTTGTGTTTAGTTATTCTTAGTTAGTCTAGTTTCATTATGTTTAGTTTTGCTTTATTGTTAGATTCATTTCCTAGTCCCCTGTGCCACTTTCTCTCTCTCTCCCCTCAGTGAGCCAATCAGCCCAGGTCCTTGGTTCCAGCATTCACTCTCCCAGTAGCTGTACACTTCTCACTCCACACCGCTTCCTCCTGTTATACTCCCGGTGTGGAGTGAGAAGTGTACAGCTACTGCTGACCTTTTCTTTTGGATTTATGTTTTTCATTCTTCTCTGGCTTCCTTGGTTCCCTGTAATTTTTGCTCTTAATTTTTTTTCACTAAATCAACGAAAAACTACTCGACACCTCGGCCTGCTGCATTTGGGTCCGCACAACCTACACCATGGCATTAATACATAATTACATTCCCACTTTTGCATTAACATCCGTGTTGCTTGGTTTCCAAACCCCAAAGCTTTCCTGTTTCCTGAAGACTAACAGCAAACATAATGTTCTCGTAGTTATATGGCGCTCTTAAAGCAGCTCTGCTGAGCCAGAACATCAGTTAGGTTGGTGAAATGCTTTATAATGACTTATATTCGGCTGGAATCAACCAAACACACTTCTCTGCCACTAGATTGATGACTAAAAATGTTACAGATGAATCTTAGCTTTCAGTTTTAGATCAACAAAAATAAAACTACGTCGTATCTAACTGCTGAAGAATGCTGATGGGATGGAGATGGCTTGTTTCAGTCCGAGTATGCTTTATTGGTTGACTGAAACAATCTCTAAAACCAACTGCAAATTGATGAAAAAAATCTAGAATTTCTTTTTTCATCCATCCATCCATTTTCTTTACACCCCTGGTGGGTCGGAAGGTGCTGGTGTCCATCTCCAGCTAACGTTCCGGGCGGGAGGCGGGGTCACCCTGGACAGGTCGCCAGTCTGTCGCAGAATTTCTCTTTTCTTTTTATAATATTATGTTTTTCACAGGTTAACTTAGAGACCTTGAGTAACATCTTAAAACAGTAAAAGTGAAACCAGACGGATTAAAGCTGAGTTATCTGATCAAAGCAAACATGAACCAAACTGAGCAATATGGTCATTGTTTTTGCTCTTCTCCAACACGGATGTAACTCATGTTTCATGGTGATTATTGCTTTGCTGCACTCGGTACCCTCTCATAACAACTGTCAGTGCATAAAAATAGATTACTCAGTGACAATAAGGAAGCAGAAAACTCATTAACCACGTCATTCAGCAGCTAAAAGCCGCGGCTACATGGCTGAAGAGGATTTGTTTCTTCTTAACCTAAAAAAAATACATAACAATTACAATGACATAGTTTTGCAAAGCTGAGATGTTCAGTTATCAAATGAAATAGTTTAGTCTGAATGAATGTAAATTAAATTTAGAATTAATTTTATTTTTTTTTTGCTGGGGTTTATAAATCCCTCTAACTTCCAACTTTTTTCAAAAACGATTTTCCAAGTAACTTAATATTTTGTTTTATGATGTGAGTAGCTTTTAAACTATCCAGTAAAAGTTTAGCGGCTGCCTCTTTCCTTACCTGGACCGTTGAAAGGTTACAAAAGTTAAACTCAATCCAAGAAAAAAAAAGTGGGGAGGTATTTGAGTTAGTTTGTCTGAACTGAACTAGGCGGTTCTGGTCTTTAGCAGTACCACAAGTTAATGATCCACTCAGGACACAAGCTGATCGTCTGATTCAGCTGTGCAGACCCAGTGGTTGGACGGTTCCTTTAGAACGGCTTGTTTTTCAGTAAAACCCATGGAAAGCATTTTCTGGTGGACAAACCTAAACGAGTTTGTTTCCGTGAAAGCAAAAAACAATCCACATGTGGCTCCAGGGACGGGCCGTGGTTCAAGCTAAACCTGGTGACACGTTCACACAGAGGAACTCTTCCTCTTCCTGTTGAACTGACAGTGAGTTAACACCATCTGGTAACTGGAAGAAGCCTCCAACAATTTCCCCCTGCTTAAATAAAAAAAAAAAAAAATTGGCTTTTGAGAAATTGTTCTAATTGGTAAACGAGGTAAAGCACTGAGCTGCCTTGTTGCTGAAATGTGCTATATAAATAAAATTACCCTACCTTACCTAAAGGTAGGGCAGATAGATTAAAGAAACAGAACCAATTGACAAACAGACAAGACTAACTGACAAATTTGTCTTGGGCAAAGGGCTATACAGTTGCAAATAAAAACATTGAAACAACCCAAGAGGATATAAAAAAAAAACTAATCAACGACGCAAAAAGTAGATGGTACAATACAAGGTGTCAGCTGTAGCATGCAGCATGGTAATGGAGTAATGTGCTTCAGAACAAACACTTTTCCTGGAGGCTCTGTAGCAGGTCCCTCTTGAAAATGAGATCCAAATCTCAACGGGGTTTACCTGGTTAAATAAAGGAAATTAAAATAAAATAAAAAACTTTTGGCATTGAATGAGACACGCATGAAACCTAATTCAGCTTTTTGTTGTTCCTCTATTCTTTTAAGATGCACACACATTTCATTTGCGTTAAATTTGACATGTCAACTCATGTGACGACAATAAACCAATAGGAAAACAAATGAGAGCACTAAAAGACAAAAACATTGATAACGTCAAGGCAGTTTTCAGTCTGTCGGTCCTACAATGCGCCACCCTGCTGGCAGCCCGTCATATTCAGTGAACATTGGCTGTTCATGGTCTGTGGATGTGATTGTTGCTGTTCTTATCATAGCCTGTTGGGTTTGTAGTCTTTTGCAGCATCAGACAGCTGATTGTAGCACATTGTAGCATATCTTCAGCTAATATTGCGTCTCAGATCTTACTCTTTTTGTCCTCTGTAAGTCGTCCATTACTGTAATTGGTCCTTACGTCTGGTTCATGTTGGTGACCAGCTTCATTAAATCCCAGGTTTGCTCTGTGTCGGAAGTGTGAAAACTGCTCCATAGCTCTCTTATGACATTTCCCTGGCCTTATTTAGATGGCATCTGACTCACTCTGTTCCACTTGCAGGGAAAGTAATGGCGCGCCAACATTCCTCTACAGAAAAGTAACATTTTAAGTTTAAAAGCGACAAGCAGAGTGCATGAGGAACCATGAAAGAGAGCAGGTCCTACCCGAGCAGACATCCTGACGAATTAACTGGCTACTTTCAATTTGCATCTGTGTTAATCTGTAAAAAGACAGAGCAGCAAAAAAATTTGCAAACCTTTGTGCATTTTTTTATTTTCTTAACCTTAACTGTCACCCCAAAAGCACTTGCATATAAGTCAATGAGTCCAAGAGGACACAGGTGTCACTGTGGCAGTTAAGGGGTTAAAAAAATAGATTTTAGGCTGACAGATAAGGCTATGAATTATTGTATTACTATAAAAACATAACCTATACTCACTGAGTTTGGAGCTCCAGCTGAGGAACAATTTTCAGGTGGACTTTAATAAGTGTAGGACCATCTAATAAATATAATAATTTAAGTTACCTCATCAGAATTATTCAGGGGCCACATGGGGTTGAAGTTTTTATGTTTTCATTGCTTCAATCATACACAAGAGGGCAGCATGCTACAAAAGGTCAAATAACATAGAAGTCCCTGCTGGAGCCAGGATTCAGAGATTCTAGTGTGAATCTCTGAGTATGATTGTTTGTATCCTTTATCCAAGGCCCTGGGATCATCAGGCCTCTACTCTCCTGTCACCCTACCAACAGCCAAAGACACGACCATGAAAAGGGCAAAGTTTAACTTCATTTAATTTATCAGAAACAAAGTGAAAAGTAATCATCTGAAATGAAATGTTTCAGCTAGATAGATCAATGGGTTTGATTGATTTTGGATCAGTATTCTGAAATGCTTAGCTTCTTCATGAGGGCAGCATGGTGGACTTTAATACTGTCTCTCATGTACGTTCCACTGCACAACAGTTTATTCATTGTGAATATTCTTTAATACGAAAACGGATGACATACTACAGCCCAGTAAGGAATCCCATACAGATGCTCAGAGACACTCTGGCTTATTCCAGGAGATCCCAAGACATTCCCAATGGCCATCTCCCGATGGGAAAATGTTCAAAGTTCAAAGAAAACGTTCATTTTAGTGTTGATGCACTAAAGTGAGCAGACATATTGATATAATCTGCCATAGTGTGCATGTTATGCCTCTGGAAATCAGAAAACCTGCACCAGAGCTGTTTAGTTCCTTGTCAATTTAAATATCTGTTCAGTTGTTTGATCATCTAGATCACAGGTCTTAAACTCCAGTCCTGAAGGGCCGCCGTCCTGCCGTTTTTAGATGTGCCACAGGTACAAAACACTGAAATGAAATGGCTTAATTACCACCTCCTTGTGTAGATCAGTGCTCCAGAGCCTTGATGACCTAATTATTGTATTCAGGTGGTGCAGCAGAGGCGCATCTAAAGATTGCAGGACACCGGCCCTTGAGGACTGGAGTTATCAGGGGCTTTTATGTGGTTCTTTTGCAGTGTTTATCTAGATCAGTTTATCTGATCTAGATAAACTGATCTAGATAAACTGCAGGTAGTCCAAAATAAAGCTGCACGATGAGCAACTTGGATGTCACTTTAGAACAAATGTTAATTTTATGCATCAGTGCCTGTCATGGATGAACGACTAGCATACTTTACATAAAATCTGGACTTCACATGAACTGTTTAGCCTTTTCACTAAGTTGTTACCAACCTACAATAGACATTATTTTTAAACCTCTATTATTACTTTTGTATGACCACTGCCTCAAACTAACACTCTCATAAAATATCAGTGTAGAGCAGTTTCTTTCTGGAATATCCCAGCCAGCATACCTATGTGGGCCCCATATGGGATAAATGAGGCCCTACCTGGAAACCATATTGTTTTCCCTCACTTATCCCATATGGGGCCCACTTAGGTATCATGACTGGGATGTTGCCTTCTGCAAGTATATTAATGTTAAAAAGAACCTTAAGAAACTGATCATAAATTGATACTGAATTGATTAAATGGCTAAATTGACATTCGATGTTTGTTGTCATTTGTTTTTAATCTATTTTTGTTTGTTTTTGACCTTTGAAATTGCTGAAATTGTTCTTGTGTGTTTTAATGTATCTCATGTGGTTCTTTTGCAGCGATTGTAAAAAGTTACAACTATTGAAGCGGTTGATTAGAATTTACCGTTTAATTTCATTTTGTTTGTGTCTTAAACAACAACTTAAGTTTTACTCCAACTTCCGTTATTCTTCCGAACCGTCAGGTGAATATACTGATTATTTAGGCGAAGAAACCACCACGTTTCTTTTCTTGGACTCTCTATTACAAGAAAATCAACAGCAAAACAAAGTCATTCTGTTGATCAGGTGAGTGATGAAGATGGCACTTCCACTGAGACTTTGAACAACCCCACTTACTCACAGCTTTAAATAAACATGGGACGTTACCAGGAGCCACAGCGGCACATAATTCAGCCGCAGTGTGGGATTCGCAGTTAAGATTCAAGCACAGAGGAGGCTTTACATGAATGTATGCTGGGAAAAGAAGTCACCTTTGCCTCCTCTGAACTAAAAGCAGACAAACAGCTACCTATAGCTCCAAGTGTTTCCACTTCATCTAGTTTTAGCTGAGTACATATGACATGTTTGCTGTGTATAAAGCGAGTTGGCTCTGGGAGCCGTGGGGCAGACAGGAGCGCCACACATCCATCACACCGAACAACCTCCATAGGAACCTCTGTTACATTTCTGTCCTGGGTTCTGGTTTGATGCAACTGGCAGCTATTAATGTAACACTTGTGTTTGATGCAGTCTTAGATTACAATGCAGAATTGGTGCCTGTTACATTTACTTATAGTTTCTTATGGGGACCTATTATAGAAAATTTGCTTTCTTTTTGTGCTTCCAGTTTGGGTCTCTACTTATTCTGCCCTCGCAGAACAACTTCATCTTACAGACAGTTAGCGGCATGAAGAAAAGAGAACTCCAGAGGTTTTGTTGAGGACTGATGTCTTTTCCTTTCCCTCAGCTTTATTTCTTCAATCTCTTTCTTTTTTTCTTTCTGCAGGACTGAAACAACAAACAGAAACACAACATTCAGTCATTTCTTTAGCAAACTGAAATATAAAGTTACGATATCTGAAAAAAACACATCATACAAGCATTAGCTATGTGTAGAAAATAAAACAAGAACCAGCAATAATTCTAAACACAAATAATTGCTTTCAGATGGGCAGGGCGATATTGGAAAAAAAACAAAAAAAAACGATATCACGATATATTTTTGAAATACCTTAATGATATTCCACATTTTCTGCTTTTTTGGGGGGAGGGTGTGGCCGGGAGTTACTTTCCTTTAAAGTCACTACATAAAAAAAACACACACGTTAATATATAAATATATATAAAATCACACAACATGTTTTATGCGTCACAGAAAACAAAATAGATCAATAAAAATTTAAACTAAATTGGCTAAAAAGTAGTCTGAAATCAACTACCAAATGGAAATAAAAATACTTAAACACAAAAATAACTTTTTATAAGATGTTAAAAAGTGTTTCTTCCTCATGTTTATTTTTAAAAGCAAAAATTGCGTGCAATACTAAGAATCTTGTTTCAACATAAAAGGAAATCTTTCTTTTAAAAATTCTCAACACCATATGTCAACACCCCTGAAAACAGTAAACGCTTGTGTACACTTCATAATGATCTAGAATTTTGTTCATTTTCATTTCTGATGGAGACTGTCAGTGTTTAGATTTTTAGCTTTCATGACCTCCACACTCCTCCCCGCAGCACCGTCTTCATTACTCTACCAACGAAGTTCATTGCTCAATTATTATTCTTTTCACCACAATGAATATCTGATTAGAGACCTTCAACTCCGAATGAACTGTACCCAGAGCTGGTTGCTAGTTTTTCATGAGGTGACACAAACACAAACAGGGCAAACATTATTGCACGCATTTGCCTGGGGGCAATTTAGAGCAGCCAGTTTACTCCATTTTTACCTTCTCTGCACACGACCGTCATCCGTCTTGCTGGGCCTCTTGGTTTCCCCAACCCTCCCTTCAGTACAGAGCAGGTGCTTCCACTGTGTCACGTTAAAAATCCTCCTCAGCTGTTTGTGCAACGCACACTATTAATCCTGTGTGTCCCACTAAATAAGACCAAGACTGACATCACTTAAAATAAAATGACCCAATAAATTAATCAATTAAGTATTAAGTTAAAAAAGGAAAACTTTACCTCATGTTATGTTATTTGATGTTCATGTTTTGTTTTGTTTTTTCAGTTTAGTTCTAACAACCTATGTATTTAAGGGCATAATATAAATTTTATTATTTTTGAAAATATATATTTTCAGTATTTCCTTTCACTTGATACATTTATTTCTCTTTTTTAACTTCATCTTTTCAGTTGTATTTGCTCTTTTTACATTTTGCCGTCTTCTTTCTTTACCGTATGCATTTAGCCTCATTATGCAAATGAGGGTCTTTAGGCTTTAACTTCTGCCTAAAGACCCTGCTCTAAAGGTCACAAACAAGATGGCGATCTACAATCAGTCTATCAGTGACTTAGCAACTTTATTTTGCTTTTACACCTGAAGTGACTAAAGGTGATTTTACATCTGATTCCGTTTGATTGGGGAGCAAAATTGCAACATTTGTTACATTTTCAGCTCGGGTGGTTCGCTTTCACACTGCACTGTGTCGAACGATCAAAAATAATTGAAGAAGCTGTTCCCCGGCCCACTTGTGGCAGCGCTGCACCAAGAACTGCTGAAGGAATCGACACAAAACCTCTAAAGAAGAGCGATGCAACTTTCTTTTTCACAAAATGTAAACAAAAAACAGAGTCCTGTTAAATTTTAGCGGTTGTAGGATTTCTTTGTTGATATACATTACTGTTTTGGGCATCGTTTTTACTTATTTATTTTTGTTTCGGAAACTGAAATGAAAAATTCAGTATGGTTTTGTTCACCGCAGTCATGGTTTTGTGTGTACTCTACATTGATAGTAAGACTGTTTTAGGCCAGACTAAAAGAATTGCAAAAACATGTCAAAATTCACACAGAAACATAAAGATAGAACCCTAACTAACCCATTTTGACAGTTTATTAGCCAAAAACTGAAAAAAAAGATTGATTTGGGGACGAGATTCACTTTAAAGTAGGTAAACCATTTACATTTGTATGTTTCATATAACAATAACCTCAAGTGAGCAACTTTATATCGGTGTGACGTTTTCAGATGTATCTTCACTAAGCTGATCTTGCAGTAGCTACATCTGCATCTGATTGCATCAGTTCTCTCACTATGTGCAGAGTTATTCTCACTGTGTGGTTAAAATACATGACCATCCATCATGTTGCCTTTCTGGGCTTATTAAAACAGGGAGCATGTGGAAGCTGTGAGTTTACCAAGCTTTAAATAACACAGTCAGCTGCTGGATGATTCCAGTCCACATTTCTGTGGAAACACTCTTTACTTAGAGCAGCTTTAGGACTGGAATCTGCTCTGAAAATCCACCAAACCAAACCCGACTGCTCATATGTGACGTTAATGTTTGTTTTCTTGGCAGCCCATGGGCCAGTTTAAGTTTTCAGGGACTAGACTTTAACCAGAGATGTTTTTTCAACTCAACACAGGCTTGTTCTTAGAAACCACTTCAGCCGGCCCTTCATGTTTCTTGATGATGGGAAGGAACAGGAAAATCTATTTGCTGAATTAAATCCTTGCCTTGCAAAATTGTGAAGCACTTTTCTGATGCCTTTTACATGTACTTTTTAAAGTTTTAAAAAGAATTTCAAAGTACATGCTATTTGTTGATGTGTTTTTTTTTAAAGCATTTAGAGAACAGAAAAAGCTTCTTTTTTTTTTACCCAGCCGCCTATGAGCCCCGACCAAGTGTGTTACGTTCACAGACAAATTAGCTCGACTCCAGCAAGTAGAAGCCATGGCTAAACTGGCAAAAACAGCTTGGAAAATAATTTCCATCATTCAGCTCAACTCTCCCATCCCTCACTTCCGACGTCCATCATGGCGCCTGGAGTGAGTAAGTTACGTAGTTGCATAGGGTCAATAGTGAAACATTGAGAGCTAAGAGTTTTACTAGACTTATGAGTCTGAGCCCAGCTCCTGTAAAACATCCCAACACCCTAACATATTGATTCTGTATTAACACCATTCACTGTGATCAGCAGAACATGACATAATACCAAACGTTTACAACATGTTGAGGCAAACACTTTGAGCTTTATCCTCAACACAGACAGCGCGTTCTGTGTTTTCCAGCACCTTCCGGCAGCTTGCCTCTCTGTCTCTAAGTCAACATCACCACAGACCAGCTTCAAGCCAGTTTAGTTATAGTTTTTAAAGCGTCGATTCATCATGGCCCCAGGTTGGACTGGGTAAATGGTCCCCCAGCTACAGGCCTGGCAGGATAAGTAAATGAAGAACAGGAGAGCCGTTCTCTGCTAGGACAGAGATCACAGTCTGGCCCAGAACGGCCCCACAGAATACGATACCAGCTGTACTGGTGGATAACACTCAACAAACATTGGGTCGCATTACAGTGGTCCACCTTTCATTTCCTCCTTGGAAATGACACACATATGAGAAGAAATGGAAATTAGTAATGATCAGTTACTCAGTTCCCAAGTACCGAGTAACTGATCGTACTGATACAACACAAATACATATACATGTATTTATGCTTGAAATATCCTCACGCGACCCCCAAATGTCTCAGCAGTTAGAAAACAGAGCCTGTGTGCAAACAAGAGGTCTTTCTTTAACATAAACTATGTCTCGTTCATTTGTGGTTAAAAGATGTTTTTTCTTCATTCGGTGAATTTTCTTGCAGTGGGTAAAGTATTCAGAAATTTTACTCAACTAAGAGTAGTGGTACTTCATAGTACTACTCAGGTAAAAGTACTGTGGAGTAAAGCTGCTTCTGAGTGCAACAGAGAACCTTTGGGGTTGTGGTAGACTGGGAGATTATCATCATGGATGCACAAGCCAACCAATCTGTAGGAACTGCATAATGCCTTTGTGCCAATATGACCCAAAAGCTCTTAAACAAGATTTGACACATTGTAAACCTACTGTGTGTGTACCATTAAGTATCAAGGCAGTTCTGAGGCAAACTAGGGTTACCACTAGGTACTTCCAAAGTGTAGGTACAGTCATATTCAATGAATTAAGAGGATATGTGTTCCAATAAGGCTGGTTTGTTGGATTAAAAACAAGTTTTGAAAACCTCAACCTTTAAGCAGGTATTAAACATGCTTTTAATTAAGCCCACAGTTCAGTCCAGTTATTTGTAGTTTGTGTTCCAGCTGTGTGAGGGAGTACTTTGGTACGTTTGGACATAAATGTCAGGAGTTACCTGTCCAGTGTACGAATATGTGATGTCTACAATGTGAAAGAGGAAAGAAAAAGAAGAGGACAAAGATTATTGTAATTAGATTTTGAGTTTCTGTCCAAAAATCTGAAATGGAAGACCTTGTCTGCTATTGAGGGCTAGCAGTTATGGAAGGAATGTTTCCCAAATAGCTTTTGAGGACACCAGAGCAATTATCCTCACTCACAAATCACTTAAAGCCTATTGTTTGCCCTGACACAGAGGCTCATCACAACAGAGCCTCTTCACTAGGATCTGCCTTTGAGAGTGGACATGGGCTAGCACAGAGAGTGCAGGGGTCATTGCAAACCTTAGTTTTAATATTTAGGTAAGACAAAAAAATTAAAATGATCAAATTTTTTCCACAGCTCAATTTGTAGGAGGGATTTTGACTAGTTTGAATAACACAGTTTTGTTGAAGAAGCAAAAGGGAATTGAGGTTGTCAATAGAAAACATGTTGGCATCACGTGACAGTCTGTGTCCTCTAACCGGAACAGGCAAAGCAGAAAAGGAAAAGTTCCAATTAATGTTTGACTGCACAGACTAGACGTGTTGATCTAGATTTTTAAGTTAGACCTGCCAGCATGCTTTTACCAAGAACAACAAGGTTAAAAAGTTACGTTTAGGAATTTTCAGAGCATGAAAAATGAGAAGAAACTACAGAGCTGAGCCTCACCTGGGATTGCGCAACCTGGCTGCCATTCTGAGAGCATGTTCCTCCTGTCTGCACGTCGCCAATAAAATGGTTAGAAAACCTTTAATATATGAACTGATTTTCCATAATTTCACTCATCTATACAATGTACAGTATTTGTTGTCACCAACTGTGTGTGCAACGTGTTTCCTGTGCTGAGGAGCGATCAGAAATGGCAGAGAAAAAGGTGGTTTTGAGTTGAACTCAATGGGTTTCCCTTTTTCAAAAGTTAGCACTAAATTAATAATATCTATATTTCCAAGTCTCATTGAGTTAACTGAATTATTCTACCATGGCAGCACGGCTTTGGATGGCATGTGACAGTAAAGTCTTGTTGCCCTTCAATGCGTAAAATTTCCGTATGTAAACAATAACATTCAGGGGCTCTTATGATTTTGATTAAGTCAGTGCCTCACCAGCCATGAACCTCACCGCACGTCACTGATACATATATATATATATATATATATATATATATATATAAACTTATTTGTGACCTGCCAGGCTTAAAATACGCTGGAGGAAACCCTGCAGTGATGATGTAACCATGGTTTGACCATGTGACCTTGAAATTAGTGCCTTCAAAGTTCATGCAGCATGGACGAAAGCATTGAGTCAGGTGGACTGGAGCAAACCAGCCAGGTGGAGATGCTGGTAAAGTGGCAGGAGACTCAGATGATGCAATGGCTTACAACAATGTGATGAGAAGAGTAAATTTAGCTAATTATTTTGTATAGTTTTATAATAAGGTTGGTGTATTAAAAGGTAAAAACTATGCGTCTTTGTGTTGTTCATTGCAGTAGAGCAGCAAAGACAGATAAAAAGTGTGAATCCAGTGGCAGAGTAATAAAGTCAGCATTGGATTTCTGGGCATTCCTACATGCACTGTGGAGACAAACTCCTTCTTGTTCCCCACATGGTCCCTATTGCCAATGCCACCCGCTCCCACCTAACACATTACTCTGTGTTACATAACCAGTGCCCCTTTTATCACACCCTCAGCTTTTTTTTGGCAGAGGTCCCTCATTCCATGCAGCGGTGGAACCTCGCAAGCTTAAACAAGCTCCACGCGAAAGCACTCAAGAGTTTTTGCAATCAGTAGCTTCTTTAGCTCGCCTCGTGATTACTTTGGTGTAACATTAACAAAGAACAGGTTGACATTTAAAAGTGCTCCCCAACCTCTAAAAAAAATCCAGAAATTCCTACCGGCGCGTTAAAGTGACTGTGACCTTCTGATGTCGTTGCACGCAATATGCAATGGGGACACATGACTCTGACACACACTTTTCAGCATGATCATTATACACCTCTACAGCATCTATTTTTATGTTTTGGATGAGATGCAGCGCCATTTGAAGAGTCGTGAATGATGAATACCAACCAGAGTGACAAAAGACATGGAGGTAATATGAGATGGCAACAGAACTCTGGAGTTAGAAGTCAAACGGAGAGTTAAAGATACATTTAAATATTTCATACATTTTCTTTTAAATGCGTCTCCAATTCTACATTATACTCTATCTTGATTTGAACTGCGAAAAGTGTGTTTCAACAGCTTGTTATCTAGCAGCCATCACTACCTTTTATGTGAACATCTGTCATATTGAATATGGTATCAGGGTTTGGTGAGGAAGACACGACTGCTGAAGTCAGAATTCTACATTTAGAAGATGTTCCAATTGTTTCACTTTCTTGTAAATGTAAATAAAGTCCACGATGTGGCATTGGCAATGGTGGCAGGAGGAGTTCGTCCTGTAATTGGTGGGCAGCAGAATATTTTCCCAAAAGTCTCGTAGATCATTAAGATCGTTTTAGGAAAATACAACACGTCTTGTTTTTGGACAGTTTTTCCCCACTTTCCGTTTTGTATTGTTTAATCATGAACTCTGACCTTAACTAAGGCAGATGAGGCCTGCAGAGCTTTAGATGTTGTTCTGGGCTGTTCTGTGACTTCCTGGGTGAGTTTCCAATGGTAGGATGACAACTTCAAGGAAGAATCACCACAGTTCAGTGTTTTCTCCGTTTGTGGATGACGGCTGTCATAGTTGTTCTCCAGAGTCCCGAACCCTAAGAAATATCCTTGTGGCCTTTTCCAGACTTGTTGATGTCAATGAATATTTATTATCTAGTCTTTAGATAGA
Source organism: Brachyrhaphis roseni (assembly GCA_903066815.1). NCBI lineage: Eukaryota > Metazoa > Chordata > Actinopteri > Cyprinodontiformes > Poeciliidae > Brachyrhaphis > Brachyrhaphis roseni. The sequence goes on from CAEFZY010079413.1 coordinate 20,868, forward strand.
GCATATTGTTTTGCTGTTTGAAATCATTTGGCCTACTTCATACTGTCAGACAGGTTTTGTTTATGGCAGATTCTTGTTTCACCAAGGAGAGAGGGGTCAATTATATTTTTACATATGGCCAAATTGGTGCTGATTACTTTGTAACCTTATTGTTCTTTATCAATCTATCACTTGCAAGATTTCAAAAATTGTTTGATTTTACAGACCTAAGAGACCACATATATGACAATGAAAAATTATGGCTATAACAGGCTTGGTTCTACAGTGTGTGGTGTGCAGCCACATGCCAGGAGCAACACACCACTCACGGACAGATTTCACACACAAACATTCAGACGGGAAACCTCACAAAGCCTCTCGAGATCAAATTTGAGTTCAAAGTAAATACGCAAACAGGCGTTAGACGTACGGCCATGAAGGACTGACGCCGACTTAAAGCTGCTGTAACTGTTGATTCAACATATACTCTGCTCTGGAGCATATCTTAGCTCTAGTTCCAGCAGCAGGAAGAGGGGAAGTTTCTGGATGAAAGCTCTGTGATGTCATGAGAGCTTTAACGTCCCATGAATTGTACAAAACCTTTTTTTTTTTTACCTTCCACGTAAAAGGATGACATCAGAGAACCTGCGCAAAAATCCTTCATTTCTGAGCCCCAAACTATGCAGGCGAATGTGTTGCATTGATCAGCTGCAGAAGTAAACCTTAATCCTGGTTTATTCAGAGTTTCTGCAGGAAGAATCTTGTATCTGCAGGTTTGTTCTCAACCACCAACACTACATGAATGGGTAAAATAGTCCTGGTGAGTGCTGTGGTGGCGTAGGGGTTAGCGCGACCCACATTTGGAGGCCTTGAGTCCTCGTCGCGGGTTCGAGTCCTGGACCCGACGGCATTTGCCGCATGTCTTCCCCCCTCTTCCTGTCAGCCTGCTGTCTAATAAGGGACACTAGCGCCCACAAAAAAAATAAAAAAATAGTCCTGGTGATTGTTACTGTAAACACGGCCTGGATTTCCACCAGTGTGTGTTGGAGTCTGTTTTCCAGTTGCGACTCTGTTTTGAGCAAACCAAGCGTGACCTGGAGTAAATGGCGTGGGACATTCAGAGCCCTAGCGAAACGGACCTTTGAAATCCTGTGAAAAAAAGCATTTCTAGCTGCAGACTGGCTGGTGGAGCTTACTAAATCACTCTGTGGGTTATAGATATACAGACTGAAGCTTCAAGGTAAAATGGTAAATGGCCTGTACTTGTGCAGTGCTTTATCAAGTCTGCTTGGATAGTTTTCTAATTGTATCCTTGTATATGATCCTTGTATGAGGGCTTATTTTAGAAGACTAGTACACAGCCATACAGCCATACCTCCTGGCTCAGGTTTGTTGTTTCTGCTGATTCAAATTTAAAAATTAGTTTATTTGATCCCTATGGGAAATTAAATAACATGGCAATAATAGGAAAAGGCAGAGCTTCATTTTTGTGTTTTATCCTGTCATGACATAGCGTATTAACAAAAACGTAAAAAACATATTTTTATAGAAGTGAGATACTGAAGTTCCCTGAAGAGTGTTTTCACATTCAGGAGACGTAATTCCACACAATTCTGCTGAACTTCCATCTGTAAGACCCTTCAGATTACAGAGGAGTTGACCTTTGCTGACACCTCAGAACTCATGCAGCCTGACCGACCATCACAATAATAATAATATACTACAGCTCCCAGCAGACCTCATTAAGGCACGTTCTGCTGCTGGGGGAACAGAGCGGTGCCCTAGCTTTCTACACTGGCCTACATCTCTGCCTCTCAGGCAAGCAGGGGCAAAAGAACTGCAACCAGAATAAAGGACCATTGTCCACCTCCTGCCCACTCCTACTCACTGTCTCCGTTCATCCTTCAAACGCTGACCCTGCCAGAACAAGGCCTGTGCCAAAATCAACCGGACCTGGGAACGTCGAAGCTGGTTTCAACATTTTGTTTAAGAGTCGTAGTTCTGAGCACAGATGAAAAGAAAAGCAACAAGATTTTGCAAACATATAGAAGTATTACATCTGACCGGAAAGATAAGATGAAATGAAATCGAAAACATCTCACTACTGCTGCAAAAAGGCTTTTTTCAAATATATTCCACTCCAGTCACTATATTTAAAGACTCTGAGCAAAGTTCCAGCAACTAAAACTCTAGTTCTTACCCTTTTTACATTAAAGGTTAAAAGCTATTATTCACAGAAATATTCATTTTTGTACAGAAAAGTTCCAAAATCACACATCTAGTTTTACTCAAGTGAGAGTAAAAAAGTATTTGGTAAAAAGTCTACTGAAGAACTGAGTAACTGATCAAATTATCAATCATATTTTAAAACTTCATAATCAGATGGACCATAATATAAAGTTAGAGGACATTTTGGTATTTTAAAGACAAAAATGACAATAATTCAAAAAAGTAACAGGAAAAAAGTAATAAAATCAGACAAAAGAACATTTTTCCATATCAGTTTCTTTCAATAAAAAACATACAAAACTTTAACAAAAACTGAAGGTGTGTTTCTGTGTCTGGTGAATTTTCGGTTAAAACGTGTTTGCTCTTCATTCAGTGGGTAGAAAATGCAAAAATTTAGCGATACTTCATGATAAAATTACTCAGGAAAAAGCAAAAAGTGTAGAAGTAAAAGTACTCCTAAAACTAATTTTTTCATAAAGGTTATTCAAGTAAATGTAACTGAGTACATGTTACTGCCCAAGTCTGCTCATTGACAACCCGTGCTGAATGAAAGGATTGTCCATTCGGTTTTCCACACAGGCACAGAAACCATGGCAACCGGCATAACCTCACAGCGTTAGAAATCACACTGCAGAGTGCTTGGTCAACGCTGGTCCATGTCCAGTATCTGCAATCAGAAATCAGATCTGTGCTCCCATCACACTTCACTTCCTCTGCTCTGACACCATTAAAGGTGCCAGTTCTCAAGATTGAACCCAACAGTCAGTGTTGTGCAAACACAGAATAAGTTAAGTAATAGATTGAGATCCTTCATTTCAATCTGGTGAAGGTTAGGATTAGGAAAATACTAGTAATTTTTTCGGTCAGGAAGAAATTATAAATACTAAAATTAATGGAAGACAAAGTCCTCAGTTGGACTGAAGTACAGCGATGTGTGTGTATGTGTGTCTCCATGGAGTGGAGAGGGTCATCTATTAACTTGGTCTCAAGTAGCATATGTTCACGACAGACCTACTTCTAGGAAAATAACTGGGAGTGACTGAGCGCCAAAGGATCAAATCTGCTCAGGCTCTTCAGAAAAAAAAATTCTAGAACTTTTGTGAATTAGAAATTCAAACTCTCACTGAAATCTGTGTGGGAAAGCACTTTTCCAAAAGATCTATAACATTTTTGGTGCTTTGTGTGAAACAAAGATATGTAATCATGAGGCTGAAGCAGCTCTCGTGTGTACACTTATAGGGAAGATGATCGGAAATGTTCTTTACTATGTTTACAGAAGAACATTTTTAAAACCAAGTATTTCTTTACAAACTTAAGACATATTGGTGTGGCTACAGCTAAAACCAGATATCTACATATATTAAATAAAAAGACACATGCATGTTTTTTTCTCATTGTCTGAAGTTAAATCAGACCAAACTTTTCGTGTTTTAGGTCAGTTAGAATTATACAAACGATTTCTTTCTGCTTAAGGCCAGAAAACTTGTTGAATTTCAGACAATTGTGTTTGTACCTTTTTATTCAGCGTATGTAAATACCTGGTTTCAGCTGCAGATACAATTTGGTCATTTGTCATTAGAGACTAAAGTTTGATTAGGGGTGAAAGACCTTAGACTGGACTTGGACTTGGCTATGGGTCAGAGACAGGATCCAGCAGAGAGGATACCAAACATATTCAGTCTGAGCTTATCCTTGCTTTGGTTTTTTTTTTTCTTTTTTTATTGGATTTGTAATCACGGACAGGTCAATAATTGATTGACAGACTGATATCAACCCAACTGTCGTCATCCTCTGTCTGCCTCTGTTGGTTTTGTCCGTTGCTTAAAGATAAGCAGTGAGACCAGCAGGCCTGCAGAGACCTTCAGGAACATCGTCTGACTGCACAAATACTGCAGTCAGACGTCAGGTACACGCAGGTCACTGGCATTGGTTTCGCTGATGAGAGCTGCTTGTGTCTAACTAGATTGTGGGACACTGTAACACATTATGTCTCTTTTATTTCTCAGATTATAAATACGACTGGAAGGTTATTGTAGTCTTTTTTTTGTTTTTGGTACTTACACTTTCAAAGCACCTTTTTGAAAGTCCCGATTTATCGGCAAGACGATTTATTGGCTGGATGATTTATCAGTGCTGATTTCCTTAACCCTTTCATGCATGAATTATGATCCTCTGTGTCAGGATTTTTTTTTTTTATTATTATTTTCTTAAGGCATTAAAAAAGGTAGGAAAAAAATAATTTAAAAAAAAATATATATTTTTTTTTTTCAGGTGATCAATTGTAATTTTCTCCAAATATAAAGTAGTTATTTGAAAAATACATCAGTAGTATTGTTCTTTAGGGGTTATCTGTCACAATAATTTTTTTTACCTGCAAGAGTCGTCTACAGTAGAAGGAGGGACTGGGTCGGTTGTCTGTCGGCCATATTGGATTTAACAAAAAATAATTTCTTGCATTTGCAGCTGATGGCCAGTAGTTTAAAGTGCATTTTATGATGGATTAGTGTCGACTTCAGTGGTCTGTGTGCATTTATAACAGAAAAATCCACAACAAGCACAATAAAATGGCCTTTAGATAGCTGTCCACTGTAGTGACCAATATGCATGAAAGGGTTAAAGTTATTTTTTTCTTTTTTTATAGACATGGTTCTTAAAGCTGTTTTCTACTTCTAAGTAAAGAATCTTTGCATTTCTCAGATCAAAGAATGTCATTGATTTAAAATGATCAGTAGCCAGAGTGACTCCTCTTTTAAAATGCAGCCTGTTCCATACATAAGCAGTGCTGCTACAGAAAAGACTCCATCACCTCTGCATTCAAGCCAGGATTTAGAAATTTAGTGGAGCGACTGATTCGTTGACCTTGGTGCTCTGGCTGGAGTGTAACTGTGTTAAAAGTTTATGTAAGTAATGCAGTCACAACTCTGGAAGAGTTGAGAAACAAGATGGTTAGCTTGATCCTAATAGGTATATAAAACTACCATTGGGAGGCCAGTGCATCTGGAGACTTGGTAATCCTAAGAACCTGCATTTCTCCAGGCCTCCTTTATGATTCTCCTCATTGTGCATGGTAGAAAGAAAATTTGTAATCCTCTTGCAGTCATGTATGTCACAGTTCCAGTTTTAAGTTTATGAATTATTGCTTTTCTTCTATATATGACCACATGAAGGAAAGTGTCTATTTTTCTTGCTGTTTCCTGACAGACACACATCTGTCTGACTTAACTGGGATGTTTTCTTATCTTTCCCATGTTAAAGAGTGACCATCAAGAGAAAAACAAATTTCTGTTGCATGACGTTTATACGACAGGAAATGTTCCTTGTAACTCTGAAAATGACATCATGTGACTGCAATTACAAATTAATTTATTTTAGGACTTCATATGTATCTTTACCATGTGTTGGGATGGTATATATTTGCACTGTAAATATATATGCGCTGCCTGCTGTCTGTTTTTCCAGAATCCCTCAGTCCACATACAATTATTAGGTTTCATGTTCCACATCTCAATGTCAGGCTGCAAAGGGAACAATGGAGGCTTGTTAGTGAGAAGTGGAAAAAAAACAAAGATCACTGTCATCTCAATATATGATTTCTGTGGAGTTTTTCTTTAACACATTGGGTGCCACAGAGCAACTATTGTGCCTGAATGAATTCGCTGAGCTGCAGGATCACAGCGGCTCCTCAGCTCAGGTGAGAAAAAGAAAACTAAATCCATTTCCACCCTCAAACACTAATCTCGTGACTTCACCTCATTCTGCTTGAGTGAATTACTTTCCACATCGTACCCCAACCAGGAAAATCTATTCTGTCCTCTGTTGGTTCAGTGTTCATAATAGATACCAGATAATCACTTTGTCATAGGCAACAACTGTACAAATCAGCATGGTAACTCAAAAAAACAACGTTTGACAAATATAAATGAGCAAGCATAATTTTATTCTGTCAGATAAATAAATAAAATACCTAACCAATAAGCACGTTTTTATTTCTTTGTGATACTCAAAATTTAACATTTAAATGTTTTTGTAGCTCTCTGCTGCACCAATTTACAACATTTTTTTTTACGTTGATTCCCCGGCACATTCAGCCATTTTGAAGTCTATTTAAAATTTTTGTAATAATTTCGAATAATTTTGAGTGTGAAATATTTTATCTCAAAATCTCCTTCCATCTATCCATTTTCTAACACCCTTGTCCCTAGTGGGGTCTGGAGGTGCTGGTGCCTATCTCCAGCTAACGTTCCGGGCGAGAGGCGGGGTCACCCTGGACAGGTCGCCAGTCTGTCGCAGGGCAACACAGAGACAGACAGGACAAACAACCATGCACACACACACTCACACCTAGGGAGAATTTAGAGAGACCAATTAACCTAACAGTCATGTTTTTGGACTGTGGGAGGAAGCCGGAGTACCCGGAGAGAACCCACGCATGCACAGGGAGAACTTGCAAACTACGTGCAGAAAGACCCCGGACTGGGAATCGAACCCAGGACCTTCTTGCTGCAAGGCAACAGTGCTACCAACTGCGCCCAAAATCCCCTTCCATATCTGACAAAGCAAAACTTGAATGTATTCCTATCCAGTTAATAGATAAACATATTACTGTGAAATAGTATTTGCCTTATCACAAATTTCTTCAGTTTTCACATTTTAGATTAAATAGCTGCAGTTGATCATTTGTGCTAACTGACAACAAGGGTTTTATTTTAATTGAGCCATTTTAAAGCATCATGGACCTGTTTAAGGACACACTATATCATCTCTTTGAGGAGCTTTTTTTCCGATAATAAATTAATTCATCATTTTTTTTGACTACTTTGTGTCTTTCTTATATATAATTTTCACATCTGCAGAGAACCCTTCAAAACTCTCCAGGATGTCAGTATTGACAAATGAACTATTCTATTCAATAGAAATTGATTTTAGTGTTCCATAAAATAAAAATATTTATATGCGTCTGTCTCAGACTCAGTTTGTGATGGAGACAAATCAGAACAAGTCAATGAGAAGAACTCGGAGGAACAGCCAGTCTCTTCTTCAGGATCCGTATTACAGGGAACTTCCTGGAAGAGATAGAGACACTCCTGTGAGTCTTCATTAGCATGTCTCTGTACATTTCATTGTCATATTTAGGAAGATGTTTCAATTTATCCTCCACTATGTGTGTGTGTGTGTGTGTGTGTGTGATTGTTTATATTTGTATGTGCAGATCCCAGGAAAGCCAAGAGATCCTAAAATGATTCACTCCATTGCAAGTCTGATCAGGGCAAAGAGCAAACTGCTCCTGCTTGAGAACCCTGATACTGTGGAAATCTACAAGGTAAGTAACACTTATACAGTTATAAGTAAGTAATAAGTTGTAGACATTTTTACATTGAAAGTTATATTTTCTTTTCAAGTTTAAAACTGAGTTATAAAGAAGAAACAACATGCATTCCAAGCAATAGCTAAACATGTGCGTTATGCAAAAGTCTAGAGCTACATCAGTGTTTTCTTTTTTGCAACACTAATGATCCTGACTAGTAATGTAATGTTTTATCATTCAATGAATATAGTCTGGGAAACAGAGAAAAATGCTGTCCTATGATCAAAATACCACTTTGTTTTACTTTCATTTTCCTTTTTATTGCTTACATTCAAATGCTTCTTGTGTTTTTAAGAGTAACATCGATTAAGGCTGTATTTAAAAATAAAAGCAATACCCTTTTTCATTTTAATGTAATTTCTGCAGTACCACCCATTACCTTTGAGAGGCGCCAGAGTACAAGACGGTTAAAAAGAAATGAACAAACAGCTGTAAAGGCTGGTTAGCTAAAATAAAATGCATTTTTCTGAAATATTGAGCCAAAACATTATTGAAGAATCCAGGTAACATGAAACAAATATAGAGACATGAAGAGAGGTTTGACAGTGCTGAAGGATTTCTTACTCAGAAACTTTAATGGTTCTGTGCACAATCAAGGTGATAGTCATCAGACCTTTGCAAACTTTTAAAAAAGCTCTTTTTATTTGTTTGTGTATGCCGGATTTAGCTGAATGATCCCACAGCTGATACCAGAAAGTCGGCAAGAGGTGACCTTTATCTTCCAGCCATCTCAAAAAAAGCTCCAAGCCTGAACTCACTCAGCAGAGCTCTGAGTCAGTCCTGCCCTTATCTGTATGACAAACGGAGAGGATCCTTCTCATCAGTTACTTCACAGAGAACAAGAGTTCACACAGAAAAACAGGTGAAGTGACTGTTTATCATATTCATGCTGGAAAAGATTTATACTGCTATGTACTAACCAGTCACTTTATTTGGTGTATTTCTTCCATTGATTGTACAGTAAATTAGATGATTTATGTATCTTTCAATTCCAGATGAACTAAACTTTGTTTCCCAGAAACTGCTGATCTGTTGTGATTTACACACATAGCTATTTCTTTGGTGACAGAGAAGGTTTTAAAAACATGTAGCCTGGTCCGATGATTCTTCGGTTTAGTAGTAATAATCTGATTGCTAGGTCAGATTTTGATGCCGATAACATAAAAGCATGGCTCCATCCTGCTGTGTATCAACATTTTAGACTGCTACAGCTCAGATTGAGGTCACTGTATTTCAGTGGACTCCACAATCAAACAGTTATCATGACCTAATGCCTAATGGTGCATTGGTGATCTTTTGGAGCTGAATCTTTTGGTGATCTTTTGGAGCTGAATCTTTTGGTGATCTTTTGGATCTGTTTCATCTTATTTAAGATTAAACAAATTCAAAACTATTGAGTTCGTTTGCTCATTTTCTCTGCTTTTAACACATCAACTTTGAGAACATCTTCACTTATAGCACAAATGCAAGTATGCATGAATTGTCTTTCTTTATAGCAGAGTAACCTAAAGGCCCAAAAGGAGGCAAAGAAGTCCAATGTGACAGTGACTATGACCTACCTAGGACCAAGTCAGCGACGGTCACTCTCAAAGTCCACCAAAGATGAACTGAAGGTGCTTCAGCAAGTCAATGGAGGAGAAAATCTCTGTGTCTTTAAGGGCCTTGTTAGCGCAGGAGGTAATATACAAATCTCTTCTAGTTTTGGATAAGTTGAAGCTGTTGTTAATTATTTAAGATGAAACAGATTCAAAAGCTAATGTAATATGTTACAAGTCCAGATTTTCCCTAAATAACTGCTAAGGTTTGACTAGTATGGGTTTGCTTAGAAAGATCATTACTTCTCTGTATCATTTGTACAATCCTGCTTTATTCTTTATTTCCTTCATTCTAACATGCTGCCTTTCAAATTACTCACTAGTTATTTATTATGAAACTTTTTGTGCTTATAGCTATTTAGATATTCCTTTTAAATTTGCTGTTACTTTTGGTTTTTCCACTAACTTTGGTAACTTTCGCTCAATTGTTTCTCATTTAACCAATCTCAGGTGTTTCCATCAAAGTCTACTTTACTAAACAAGACATAAAGATGCCAGCGTGGATTTAGTGTCTTCGATTGTGTCCACATGATTTGGCTGTAGGTTCCCTTAAAGCCAGTCTAAGACCGGACCACAAGATTAAAATCCACCAGAGTGTGGATGATGATCTCTGCAGGGCCTCAGAAAGGTGTTCTGGGGAGCAGAAAGATCGTAATCCACTCTCCATTAAGCAGGAGGGATTGTGAGAGTTCCTCGAGTGTTTTGATCTTTCACTAAATGTTTGTGGAGGTGCATCACTGCAGACTGGTTTTAAGAGTATGTGAAGCTGCAGCACCTGTTGAGTAATCTATAATTTTCACAACAACTCAATAAAAAGCACTGTGCCCAGGTTTCTTGCACATAGAAGTCGGCATGTGTTTCATTCCCGGGTAGTTAGGTTCACATTTGTTAAGAAGACATCCAAATTGCAATAAATAGGTTAATGCTGGGGGACTGAAAGAAACTGCGAGTTTTTCAGACTGCAGAGAAAATGCAAACTGGACGGATGCAATGCTGTCAAGCAGAAGTCCCGGCATCGTATTTAGCAATCAAGAGGAGAGAGGAAGAAAACGTACAAGAAGCAGATTATATACTGCAATACAATGCTGGGATGCCCTTTAATACGGAGCAAACAGAAGGAAGTCAGGGAAAGCAGAGGGAATAACATTTATGCTGAGCAACCAGAGACCAGTCCGAAGTCATGAGAGTGAAATGGATTTTACAAATTTGCTGCAATCCAGCAATATTTGAATATTTTAACAATCCTAGATGCCATTCGATTGACTTATTCTGATGTGACAGAGTTTTAAACATACCCTTACTGAAATATTGAAATAAACCCAAAAAATATTTTGAATCTAAAGAGTAAAGAATAAAGTTGCTCCTGTATTGATGGAAATGGGAGACCTTCAGTTTTAACCAAAGGTTGAAATATTACTTTAAGTCTTACTTTTTGTCCACTTTTATTTTTCAGAGCAGTTTCAGTTTGTGTCTCAGAGGCACAGAGGTTTCCCCTTCAGCGCCAGCCTGTATGTCAACGGCATCATGGTGGCTCGGATCAGCTCCTGCTGTGAGTACCGCTACGCTCCCGGCTTTCAGCAGGGCAGGAAGAGCTACTTCAGACTGAGCTGGCTGGCTGGTGGGACCCCCTGCTACAGGTCAGGTTTCATCTTACAGTGAAGGTACAGCCACATGTCGGCAGAAATGTGAAATTAGCACCAGAGAAAACAAAGTAGGCAAATCTAACACTAGACATTTGGGAACAAAAGAGAAAGACTGCTTAAAAAAGTAATGGTAGTGATGATGTTGGCACAGGGGAGGAAATATGACTTATGATGAAAGCACATTTTTCATCTTTTTCAGATGCACTAGTCTCCGAAACAAATGCAGCTCCTGCCAACAGCTGAACAACGGCACAAAGGAAAACTTAATTCTCCCTCTCGAGCAGAACACTGGCAATGGTACAAAGCCTAGAAACGAGTGTCTCCATTTTCCATTACTTCCCAAAGCTTATTCATCAATATTTTTTGACATTGTGCCCACTCCTGGGTTTCAGAGGACTAGTCTAACTGAAAAATCTACCACAAAGACTTATTTTCTTTCATTTTGTCTCCCATAAAGGCACCATCGAGTCGTGTCCATCATCCCCTCTTTTTATCCCAGCCAAACCTGAGAGGAAATCAGTGAGGAGAACTAGAAAACACGTTAAGGAACGCAGCGAAGAATCCACTGACAGTGAAGAGGCTGTTTTTTCTGGGATAAAAGAAAAATTCAGGAGGAAAAAAAGCAAGGGTCAAACCGATCAGAAAGAGAGCAAAGGAAAGACAGGTGGGAAAAGCAGAGGGGAAGATGAGCAAGGCGGCAAGGGCTCAGAGAGATCAACAGTGCCTGAACAATCTGAAGAGCAGACAGGACAGAAACCCAACCACTCAAAAACAGCGGGGAAAGCCACTAAGCCGCAGACAGAACAGCTGCCATCAAACAAGACAAGTAAAACCGTTGGTGAGCGCTGGATCATTCCTATTGGTTTCATTACTGTGAAACAGAATGAAAAAAGCTGTCAGAGCCAAACATTTTGGCAGTGAAACTAGTGTTTGTATTTTTGACCTCAACATTTAGTTCACATCAGTTATAGAAGCATAACAATCAATTTGCTAAAACCAAACGTGAATGTAACAGTGCTTACTTTATGATTTTTTTAAATAGTTAATGCTACTAGCCGGTCGTCTTGGCAAAAATGCATTTTATTTATTCATTATAAAATTATAATTAATTTACTTGTTTGTCCAAATTAAATGTTTAGGGGTTAAAATTGAAATTTTATGGATTTTGGACATGACTGACTTACACTTCGTGACTTTGTTCTTGACCTGTGACCCAACTTGATCAAAGGACTTCATTTTAAATTGTTCAGTTCAGTCTGACATATTTGATATAAACTTGTGAAGTTGATCAAATGTGTTCTTTCAAAGAATTGACCTCATGTTTTCATTGGTTTTAGCGTTGAAAATGTTCTGACCATATGTCCAAAAATGTAGTGCTTTATCAACCTGATCAGAGCTCCATCACACTGGAAAATCCTCAGATGATTACTACACTTTTTATCTAATATGATGCAATGACACCACTCTTTCTTCATGGCATTAATCTTGTGCAGAATTATTAAACTCATTCTTTTGGATGAGAAGCAATTCAATATGAACGATTCACTTGTGGTGTGACACAGGACAGACAATGCTCATCATCTCTTGCCTGGAAAAATGGTTTTCCAGATTCTGCTGAACTATAAACTTGTTCAAAATGCAAAGTTTTTATTATTGCAGTCAGAAAGCAAAGTGGTCTGTTAGGAAAATATGGAAAATCTAATGTATCTTCATTATTAAGGGATTTACTAGAGAGCTAAAATAGGAGAAATATTATCTTTCTTTTTAATTATCGTCAGAACTCTTCCGGGAGGGTTTTGGATCAGCCAAAAGCTTTTAATGCAAATGCATTTGGTGGACTTCCTGACAGTAAAGAATTACAGTCGTCCAACCTTAAAGTAACAAATGCATAGACTAGTTTTACAGTGTCACCCCTGGACAGGAGGTGTAACTCAACCCAACAAGATTTGTGCATGTGTTATTTCTCTTTAATGGTTTTGCAATAAAAGAAGAAGAGCTTTTTTTTTTTTTTTTACAAGATTCATTACAGGATGAGGAGGGACTGACTAAGCAGAACAGAAAGGAGCAGAGAGACCTCAAATCAGATGGGGAAACCACCGATGGGGGAAGACTGAAGGACTTCTACAAAGAATGTGTGGAAATGAGTGTTGAATTGAACCAGAGTCCAAACAAACACTGGTTCAAGGCAAACAGTGAGTACAGACTATGCATAACAGCAGAATTAAAATGAGTCCCACTGGAGGTCTGTAACTCATTTACATAACACAATTTGGGGGGAAAAAAATGACTGAATTTGCAAGAAGCATGCTGCGCAGCGTCTGCTTGAAGGAAGATTGATGATGTGTGGGAGAGATTATACAGATGTTGCATACACAGACACACATATTCCCACATCTATAAATCTAAACTGTTTCACTTTCTCTATTGCTTAATGGATGCACAAACTGAACATTATTAGTTTGACTCTCGTATGTAAATCTAGTGTTCCGTTCACACGGTTTTATCACCCATTAGTTGCTTGATTCTCTCTTTAAGTCCTAGAGAGGTGCCGGCTCCAGAAGAGGATGTCGTCATCGTGCCCCAAAGCTCAGAACTCCGATGTGGAGCAGAGTGCAGAAAGTGACACAGTACCGCAGCCTGATGGAGAGCCAGCAGTGGAGGAGGTGGACACTGCAGGCCAGGATGCTGCCAAAGAGGAGCCTGTTCAAGAACAAGACCTGCAGGCACAGGTGTGTATCCAACACAAATCCACTGTGGAGAGAACCTGTGTTTCTGCCAGAAGCACTGCTGTCTTAAAATTACAAGCTCAGGCTGTGCCAGATGACCACATTTTGGAATTACTGTATGCAAGCATGTGCATTGTTTTTTTAGATTGGGAAATGCAGTTAAAACAATAGCCCTCCAAACTAAAACACATTTAGTTTTTTTGTATTGTTTATTATAATTGCTGCAACACATCAAGTCAGAGTTGATATCAAAAATCAATCAAAATGCTAAAGTTTACAGAGATGGATTGAAATGCCAGGAAAAGGAAATAGTGAGGAATAAAGAAATAAACCTCCCAAAAACAACATCAAGTGTAATGAATTCATGAAATATGTGTGAGACTTTTATATTTATCCTTGTTTAAAAATTATATTAAAGTAATCTGATGTTCATGTTCAAACCCAGGCTTTTAACCATTTTTTCTTTAATTTGCGTTTTTATTACTGTAAATATGGTGATAGTGGTGCTTGGCAATTTGAGAATTGCAAATAATTATCAATAAATTTGCCTGAATATGAACAAAACCTTGATAGTATTTTCACAGAAGTCCTTAAGTTCAATAAATGAAATAAAAATGTTCTACCATAAGTTTTTCTCATTTTACACAGCCTCAGATAAAGCAATACTGTAAACTGTTGCTTTTTGTTTCTGATGTCATTTGCACATAAATATTTTCCTGATGGAAGAAAACCAGATTGCCCTTCACCTGTAAAATATTTCTTGTAGGTTTCTTCCCCTAACTGATGACTTTATATCCATCAAAAACAACATTTATTATTTAGCAACATTTTTTGTGATTTATTGTTCCTAACTAGGATTTAGCTTCTCCTGGATTCCCAAATGAATCAAAATTTGTTTTCTTATCGTCTATGGAAAGCAATTCAAGTCAATGCTCATCAGAATATTCTAATTCCATGACCGTGTTTAATTGATGGCTCTAATGTTGTCATGTTGAAATGAAGTACATTCTTTCTAAAACAGTAATGTCTGTTTAATAACATTTTTTCCAAATCTGCTCCGACATCTATCAAAATGTCTTTTCGTATGTGTAATCAAATTTTGTAGACTCATTAAATCTACTTTAATACTACTGCTTTGACTTTTATCTGTAGTGATTTTTGTAAACTCTTTCTGATAAGAATAAACAACGGTCTTGAATTTTCTGAGTTGATGCGCTGTGTCTTTATGACGATGATTTTCTCTTGCTGATGAGCATCAACATCTCTTCTTAAAACCTCTTGTAATCTTGTTTAGTTGAGTCTTGATGATGTGATCGATTGCTGTTCTGTAGATAAATTAGGGCAGCCACTCACCTCTAAAGGTCATCCCATTGATCGGGCTCGCTCATTTGTTCTAATTGCACCTTTGACTTAATCATCAAGACGAATGCTTACACCTTCTCATCACATATGGGTTCCTGTAATGCGCAACAGCACCAAGGTTCAATAATTAAAATTGATTACATTATCAGGGAATATGCTTTAGTTAGTATCTTCATGTTTCTTAAAACAAGGTTTCTGTTTGCATCCATCAATGTTAAACTGGCACATTATCAACAAGAAGTGGTTGAAGAGTGAAGCTCAGATGGGAAAAAAGGAAAAGAAAACATAGGAATAAACTAAAAACTTTGCTTTTTCAGAAGTTTGAGAGAGTATTTTTGAAAAGTGGTAGACAATAAAAAAAGAAAAGCAAATATAACATAAGTGAAATCGGAAAAATTATTATAAACATTATGTGTTTTTGTGAGATGGACATCTCAGAGAAATAAGCAAAAGTCTTCAGAGCGTAACTGCAGGCCTCTGCAATGTGGAGCTTTGTAAACACGTTTCTTATAGGTCGTAATAAATTACGTTGGTTTAGTGCTGTTCTGTTTGTTTATTGCTGAACATAAAGTTTGCACCATCGTAACTTTGTTGGTGCATGAGTTGCTTGGTGAAAGGATTCCAATAAGAAAATAGTTTGTAAATCAGGGATGGTTTAAACATCATACTTATAGGACAGAATGCTGATGGACCGGTGACCAGAACATGGTGGACACATCTTTCACTGGAGAATTTTACTAGAGATTGTAATATTTTTTCACTAGCATTTATAAAAAACATTTTCCTCATTTTCTAATTGCTTTGTCAAAGAAATGATATCATAAACATATCATGCAGTCACCAGTTGTAAAACCAGTAACAAACATTGCATTGTGTCAAGTGCCCTCATTAAAAACATCAATACACATCAAATATGTTGGTCAATGTTCCAGTTATCGTGGGTCAAGAGCAACTTTAAACAGATAAGTTTTTAGCATTGATTTAAAGGAACTCAGTGTTTCAGCTGTTTAGCAGTTTTCTGGAAGTTTGTTCCCCTTGGTGCTGCTGGGGTTTATGGGCATACAGGAACCAATCAGTATCCGTTAAATCTCCTTCTCGCTTCAGGAGTCGATTCCAACTTTAGGTCAAACAAATCCATGAGAAGTAGAGAAACATGCTGAACGCATACTTACAGACATAAACTATTTGACTGTTATACTTTGATCAGACATTAATTCAGAAGGGACAAATGGAACAACTGACACAAAACTGCATTAGAAAAAACTTTAAAGAGCTAGCGACGGTGTAAATTTCTTTTAAAAGGCTTTATTCAGGCTTATTATAAACCACAAAGAAAATGAATGATTCTCAGCACATTATTTAACATAAAATGAAACATGTACACTGAAAGAACTGCTTGAACATTTTAGCATAATTTTAAGTTTAATCCTTTCCACCTTATTCTAGAAAACTAACATTCTTACCATTTTCCCAAAAGTGAAAAGTGAGATTTTAAAAATTACTTTTAAAATCTGACAAATTCTCTTTAAATCCAGGAGACTCTAATTGATAATGTCCATATGCAGCAGCCAAATGCTGCTTTTGCTGCAACAAGATTTGCAGCAAATGGTCCTTGAACTTTATCTGAGGTGAGCAGATCAGGATGTCACATAGATCAGGATGAAAAATCTTCAGCAGTGCCTGAAGAATTCCTCATGCTCTCGCAAAGTGGCCAGGCAGACATGGCCGACAGCCAGACCACATGTCTCCCCTGGACCCTCTTCTCATCTCTGTATTTAAGCCTCCAACACCTGCCTTCCTCATATCTCTATTCCACAAGCATCAAGATGCTTTGAAGCTGGACTGCTTCCTTTTGCATAAACAGTTAATATCTTATTTTTTGTTTGTTTGCATACATTACACAAATTCATATTCATACGAAGGACAAGATAATCCACCTTGCAGTGAACTTTGAGATATGTCTTACTCAAACATGTTTTACAGTGTTCTTCTCTTTCATTCGATGTAATTTCCTGCAGGAAACAAAATACATAAATAAGTAAATAGGCAAAAAGTGTGTGTTACGTGGAACCTTTAGTGCCCTGAATACACAACTCTTGGTCTATCTATGAAATATGTCAAAAGTTCTGTGGGAAACTTCTCGGTAGACTTTTGTCTTGTTTGACTTTCTAATATTGTTCAACTTGTGAAGCTAAATAAGTTTTCTACACTGCAAAAACAAAATCTTATTTCATGTGTACTAATACATTTCCACTAGAAACTAAACCAAAAATGCCCTGGGACAGACTGGCGACCCGTCCAGGGTGTAACCCGCCTCTCGCCCGAAAAGTTCGCTGGAGATAGGCACCAGCACCCCTCCCGAGCCCACTGGGGACAAAGGTGTTGGACTAAACTAAAAATGGATGGACTCAACCAAAAATACTTGAAAAGATTTTATGTTTTTGCAGTTTGCCGTTATCTTACAAAAAAACTAAATTACTTTAGAACACAACGTCTTGCCTTAATAGTGTAATACCTTTTTTCTTGTGTTGTGAACACAGCTTGATGCCATGATGACGGTGTTGAGCACATCTGATGAGGTTGAGCAGCTGGTTCTGAGGAACACCGAACTGACAGATGACCTTTTGTTCAGTCTCGCGGGGGTTCTGAAGAACAGTGCGTCTGAAGTCACGTTGCTCAATCTCAACCTGAACCTCATCGGCCCTTACGGCGCTCACATCCTGCTGGACGTCCTGAGAGTAAAGCCGCAGGTCCAACGCTTACAGTAAGTCCATGGTTCCATCCGTCGTATAATATCAGACTAAAATCTGGCGAAGAAATAGATTATCTAAAAATCACAACATGCTATGTAGTCATGAGATTATTTACAATAGATTACCCTGACAAAAGAAGACAATTATGTAAATTAAAGAGACGGCAAGGATTTCTACTGGCAAACTTTATCTTTTTTGTATGAACAAAGAGATTCCCCAGCTCACCTCTATAAACTCACCTCTATAACTTTCTGAGTTATGTCCTTTTTCTGCAATAAACAGTCTTGCTACAGCTTTATGTGAATTTATACTGTCTCAACAAAAAGTGCTCTCATTATTGTCATTTACATTTGCATTAAACCGCTCTTTAGTTATACATACTTTGCTTCCCAGAGCCCAGATATCTTTTTTTTTTATTGATTATGAGCTCCATATTTTTATACTTTTTCTTTGGTCTTTGGCTGCTTCAGACTTTGGATGTCTGTTCCTAATACTCACAACTATCTACAGTAGACAGACAAAATCTGAATGTTACATCTTTAAGAAAGAAATGGAAAAATCTTGATGCAGGACCAGAGTGAGCCATCCTCAAGTTGTCAGCTGACACTGCTTTGGTCTTTCAGCGTCTTTGTGACACTGATGGCAACAACGTGACTAAAAGTCTTATTTAAACTTGGATATGAGCTAATTTGTTGATACATCTAGTCACTGGAGTTCTTCACTCTTTTCATATCTACATGACTCAGATGCCAGAGAGGACAGACTAAACAGTCACAAAACATTTTGTATGAAAACTATTGGGTCTAAAACTGAGTTAAAAGCAAAACATCCATGCTCAAAGTAAATGTTACTACATATAACCTAAAATAATTATCAAAACCACTTTTGGTAAAAAAAAAAAAAAAAAAGTTAAAGTAAAACAAGTAAGAAATGATTAACTACTGAAATATTTGAAGTTTACTGCAATTATATAAATATTTATAACAAAAAATATGCTTCTTCTTTATTTTTGCAGCTTGTTTGGGAACAAACTGCGTGACCACGGAGTGCTGACCCTCTTGAGTGGCGTAGCGGAGCTGCAGGATCAAACTGCAGCAGCTGCCGCAGCCATCTACCAGATGCTGCCTTTCCCATTAGATCAAAATGCGCTGCTGCAGCTCCCCACCGGGTGGAGCTCTTTTAGGGCTTTTACACTTCTGGAACTGGATATTGGTGGAAATGGCCTTGGCAGCGATGGGGTCAAGGTTTTAGCATCATACATGAGATCCCACTCACAGCTGCAGTACCTAGGGCTGGCACAAACAGATAGCGCGGATCTGTCTGCGTGGAAGGAACTTTTCGACAGCCTGAAAGGCAACAACTGTCTGACTCAGATCATCTTAGATGAGAACAATCTGGGGGACCCTGGAGTCAGGCTGCTGGCAGACATGTTGAAAGAGAACATGAGTCTGCAGCAGGTGGACCTCGACAGGAACGGCATCAGCGATGTGGGAGGAAATGACATCATGGGGGCGCTGCTCTGCAGGACTCAGGTATCCTTGACACATCTTAGCCTTGATGAGAACACCATAAGTGAAGGATTGATGAGCAGGATACAGGAGCAGATAAAATGGAAATAAAACCTGCAAGAACGACTGAGTAGGGTTGAAAAACACCAACAAGTTGTGCAAATTAAACAGCCTTGATCCCTGGTGTTCACTGTTTGATGACAGATGAACAAACTGACTCATTTGATTTGTTTTATCATCAAACACATACACTCACACAAATGTCTTTTCCTTCCTATAAGTGGGTGGCCCTGCGAAGAAACGCTGCCTCTCGGTTTGGTGCAGGCAGGTAGTGTAGGAGGTCTGTTTGCTTTTGAGCCGCACTGCGGTGTGGAGGCATTTTCAAAGACGTTTCAATGAACTGAACCTTTCTTCTGTGCAGCAAGGTTACATCTGCACCTTCACCTTCCCAGCAGCATGCCCCCCCTGCGACTCAACACCCACCTCTTCTAAAACCGACTCCATCGTGGGGCTCACCGATCCCTCTGTCGTTTTATTGAATAATTTGCTTCCTCTTCACCAAAAAGAAACTGCTATGAATCATTCCACCCACAGTATTTACGAGTGGATGACTTACCCGCAGAATTTCCTCCTCAGAACTTTACAGCAGTCGTCAACACATGCCGATCTTCTCTCCTCCAAATCAGAAGATTGGTACAGATGGCAAAGCCGTGACTCATCACCAACCCTCATTTAGTTCTCCTCGTCTTTTCACGTGCTAGACAGAGCTTCTATTGAGAGTGCGACAGAGAAAAAAAAAGACAAAACTGGGGAGAATTTATGTGAATCTCAAGGCCATCATCTCATTGTTCTATCATCACAGACATTCTGAAAATAACTGTACCTGTGATCAAAGCTTGTCAGGGTGGTAATTATCTCGTCCTCTCAGGGCTGCCTGAGTCGGTGAATCTGCCGAAACCAACCCGTCCATATTTCATCTGCAGTCTTAGCAAATTCCTTTTTGTGGAGCCCTGATAAAGATGCCTCCAGAAGGATGACAGATAAATGAGACTGACGTTTCTGAAGATCACATTCATGTTTCTGTTTGGGATGTTACAAGGTGCCATGAAAAAGTTTTTGCCTTCTTAACGGTTTGTTCTTTCAGCTTTTTAAACCACTTAAATGTTTCAGATCAAATAAATTTTACAGTCAGACTAAAATGACCTGAGCAAAAATAAAATGCACAAATCAACAATTCTTCAGCAAGGAGGCTTCAGGTAGCTGGGTTTAGACCAATACTTTGTTCTTCACAATCGTCATTTGAAAACTGCCCGTTGTATTTAAACAAATACTTATTCAAGACACTGTACATTTCAATTTTATTTTTACTATTTTAAGGCCTCTGTACTCACATTTGAATTAAAGAAAGAAGTACACCAATAAGCCTGGATGAGCATAGGCTGGTAAACAGGACCTGCCTTGTAATTCAAAGACTCCTTCGGCTAAGGCGTTGTGCGTCTCTGTTACAACTGAACCTCACATCACTGATCCCATTGTCTGTCTGCTAATGTACTTGAAAGAAATCCTGCAGCATAACAAGCTTCTTTCAGCTACTTTTCAAAGAACAAGACCTTCAACCACAACAACTCAATCTGGAAGGAATTTTCTGTGCACTGTTCAGCCACCTGAGGTTGTTCAGTCTGTCCATTTATTGTGGAATAATGAAGTTAAATTCACAGTTCATTGGTTTTCTGCAATTGGCGTGTTACTAGTGAATAAATGCCTTAAATCTTTGAAAAGAGAAGGAATTATTTATTCTGTTACATAGTAAATTCCTTGTTTGTGCACACAATCTGAGCCAATAAAGCTGCTTCTGATTCTTCTGAGCAGACTGCAGCTGATACACAGGTATACAGGAGTTCATTTTCAGGTAACTGATACTTTGCTTGAAGCAAGCTGCAAAATAAAAAAGAAGTCTTGGAAATTGAGTTTCTTGACTCTGACTGAAGGCAAAAATAAAACAAATAAAGTGAACAATGGTTCACTGTTCAGACTTTGTTTAGGTTTTCAGGGCAGGGTGATGTAATTTATTCTCACTCAACTAAAAGGTCAGTGTCTGTTTGCTGAGCCGGTTCTTTTTTTTTATGTCCTTACAAACTCAGTTTCTGGATGAATAATGGTGCGCTTCAAAATCTTTATTTAGTTTGCAGAAATCCTTTTGCTGTGAGTAAGATCATTCTTGACAATAGTTAATCTGCAGATAGGGGTAACTTTAAAATGGGGGTAAACAGACATTGGATTCAACAGCCATGTTTATGACAACATCTCATGTTATACAGTAAGAAATAATATTTGATAGTTGTTTACATAGTGACTTCAACTCTAAATTTCCCCTGGGTTTCCCTTTAGTTATTTTGAACTAAGTTGCTTGACTACTCTGTCTGGAAACCATTGCTTTTCGATCTGGACAAGTTCATACTTTAACACCTTTTCAAACAGGAAAGTATTCTTGACAGAAGCCTTTAAATTACACTCCTTCCTAATTGAAGACTAAAGTTAATCATAACACAAACCCTGTTCTGTGATAATGTAGTTCAGAAGGGTGGGCAAGTCAGTGTATGTTTGTGAATGATAAACATAGCATCCAACTTTTCAAATATCGCCTCTATTCTCTAAACAAAGAATAGAGGGGTAGCTGCAAGGTTGTCAAACTCTTTGTCTCATACAAGTTGGCTCTACATTTGTTTTATTCACTCAATCCAAAGAGTTTTTAATTCAGCATCTTTTTTTCCAACTACCCTTGAGACACACTACAAGCCCCAAACTCTTGCCAGGCTTGGTTGCATGCTAATTAGGCAGACTCAGTTCAGATTAAGACAATAATGAAGAAAGTAAAGCAGAGAACTTCTGAGCTGTTGTAGTAAACATGGAGAGGAGAGCAGGAAGTTCACGTCGCCTTATATTTGAAGCCTGCAATGCAGATTTAGGTGAAACAGCATGACGGAGGATGAATGTGGGAGTCTCCTTTTCCACTCAAAATTAGGATCATGTGTTCAGGCTTAAGTCAAATTAGTTTTCGTTAAAGTTGGGGCAATATGCTACCATACAAAAACATCAGAGAGGAGGTTATATAACATTTCCAATTCCTTAACTCCTAAGATTAAACTTTTCTCTGTTGTGTGAACTGGCACGTTCTCTGCATTGTAGAACAAAACATTCAGATGTTGGTGAAGTGAACGTTTCGCTGTCTACTCCTCAAACAAAGGATCCCGCTGCCGTTTGACATTCGGCAGAGAGAGCTGGTTTTTCAAGATGGATTATTCATCAGCAGTTTGATCCTCTGCTCAAATGTCACCACAACAATACGTCCAACTTTGCGGCAGCGCTTGTCTTTCTGCAGCTCTGCAGGCTATGTGGCCTTCAGACAGATTAAGACATTTTTGTCCACACACATTGTTTTCCATTCTTTTGATGAAGTAAAGTCCTTGTACAGAAACATACAGTTTTCTGAATAAAATTTAGAGATCACAACACAAAAATGTAAATTTTTGTGTTTTTTTTCTGTATGTAGGATACAGAAAAAAAAACAAATGACCATATATTTAACACTTTTTCAAACAGCGTTTTTGGCTCCTAGAAGAATGTACCTTACATTCAAGATGCAAAATAAGTACACAAACCATAAATACACTTTTAAACGATCAGGGGCTTGCCATAGCCTGCAACTCATTCTCTCCTATGGACATATCACATTAAATCTGAATTCAGGTCCTGCTGATTGAAATCAAGCCCATGGGTCTTCAAACTCCAGTAATTATCAGTTGTTCTTGCATTAATTTGGTGTGAAATGTTTTAGATGAGATGTCCATAGTACCGTGACAGTGAAATAGTAGATACGTAATAAAAGAGTTATAAACATGGTGAAAAAAAAAAGTGCTGCAGCTGGGTCCCCTAAACGCATTGACAGGAACACAAATTTATCACTTCTTAAGAGTTCAGTACCCCTATTTAATCTCTGATTGATTCAATAAAACTTTAAGAACCATTGTTTTTGTGTACTTTGCGGCAAGAGAGAGCAGCAACCTTTGCTAAAAAGCTGTTTGTCCTCAGTCCACAAATAATTGCAGTTTGTTTCCTCTTTTAACTCAAGTTTATTGATTTTTTTCCCCATCACTTGGGGTTGCACAATCGGCTGTAAAAATACAACTTAAATCACCGTATAAAGGTGAAAATTGCTCTTGTGTTAACCAGAATTTGCCTTTTTACACATTTACCCAAACACAGAGCAGCTTTATAATTTATTGGAGTTGGACTTTGCTCCCTTGCTGTCTACAGAAATGTTCTACTCTGATAATGACCAGCCCTTATATTCATAAATCTGTAGCTTGTAAAGCCTGTAAGGCACTTGTTTCACTCAAATATGCTGCCAGTAGTGGTGACAGCGTTGGTGGTAGAAGTGAAATTGCATCAAATTTGCTATGCTGTGTGGCAAAAAGCCCAAACAGGACAACAAACAAACTGTTTATTTGAAGGAAGACAATAAAGCATTAGCTCAAAAACTAATTACTCTCTTGTTTTCGAGCTGCTCCTGGTCATTACCTTTATTGTCACTCGATCTTCCAAATATTTCAGCCTGGGGGTTGGTGTGGATCACACTTCTGCTGCTGATGTACTTTCCTCATACCTTCACCTTTATACCTGCCTTTAGGGAAACTCCTGCAGTCATCTACACGTCCCTTCCAGCTCCTCAGTTCTTCTCTGACCTGCTTCACCTCTATATCCCTTCTAAAATCTTTGACCTCTTGACGCTGCTGGCAGATGCCTTTTCCTTTGTCCAGTTTTCTCTCAGGGGAAAAACTAATTTCAAAGTCCAGGCTTTAACCCTAATAAACCCTTGCCCTCATTTTCAGTACTACTGATCTTAAGGGGCAACACAACTTAATTCCAAGCTCATCTTTTCATTTGTGTTACTTCCTCCAGTTTTATTTGCACTGTGGGAACCATTTTGTTGATTCATGGAAGGATAGGGTTTTAATTTTTCTTTTAAACAAAAGCAACAGTTCAGCATGTTCATTCATATAGGCCACTCAAAAGCAAACAAAAAAACCCCCCAATGCATTAATTTTAAAATATAAGCATTATATTAGCTTTATAATTTGATAATAACAATATTTTCTGCTTAAGGCTTGACTTCTTGCGGCAAATTTCCTGTCCTAATGTATGGAATGAGTAAATGGAGCACCAGGGCATGATCTTATTGGATCCAGCTGTGCCTCCTCAGAGGTTGCCTGCACTCAAATTCCCAGGAAACAAGAGTACAACAACAAAGGTCTGTGTTTATCTGACCAGAGTTTCCATCACTGGAAAATGACAAGGAAGGATTTGTGTGAAATGCATTTTTTGGTACTTCTTGTAAAAATAGAACTAAGGAACTTCAAGTGCTTTCAATCTTACCAAGTACTTTGCTTTATCAGATTAACATAAATCTATATGTGATAACATGCCAGTCATTCTGACATGTTATTCACTATTCACTATTTCATTCACTGAAATTGTGACCTTTCTGTGATTTTAACACTGGATAGCAGGAAAACTCTTTCTGAACAGCTGGCAGGGAAGAAAAAAAATAATAATTTATTTGTAAAATACTTGTTTAAAATATAACCCTCCATTAGTCAGCCCTGCATTAGCTCTAAAACAATTTTCTATTCTGGACCACCAGCATGACTCTGTCCGCAAAAACAATACCTATCTCTAGAAAATCATTACATGAAAAAGTTTATCTAAGTAACTTTTAGGCAGTAGTCTGTATCTTTATACGTTTTGTTCAAACTGATACAACTCAAGAGTTAATTGTTCGAAATTACTCTCACTAAATGATTTTATTGAGAAATGCCTCAGAAAAATGTTAAAAATCTTTATATTTTCAGTAGAAATAAAAGGTCTTTGAGTTGAGCTCTTGGGGATTCTGAGAGAGTGACAACTGCACTGATGGTTTTGGTTGTTGACAGTAAAGCTTAAGCTGCAGGAACCCTTTAAAGGTTCCTAGTCCATGTCTTTCTGGATTTCCATCACAGCAACCTTGAAGTAAGCAGAACACCAAGTCAACAGGTCAGAAAGTCTCAACTGGGATGATGACTGAAGATTGTAGGACAGCAAAGTGGTCAAAGCATTTTATATCTACATTCCTTCCACTGTTTTATCATAATAGTGTATCATAACCGTTAAAATGTTTTAAAAATATACTGTAACTTTATAAGTCTGTGTTGAAATCAAATCTTTATATGATGGCATGTGAATACTTTCAGAAGCTTCAGATTTGTTGTGCAATTATAATTTTCTTGGTCTTGTTTGGACCCAGGAGTGACTATAATGTCTATAATTATCAAGCTGTGAAAACATAACCTTATATGCAGGTGTTTTATTTCTACATAAAATCCTTCATTGCCTGATCTCTCCTCCACTTTAGTAGAATATTAATGAGTTATTTTGGTTCCCCATGGTTACGTATTTGCGTTTTGCTTTCAATATGAATAAACTTTACTTAAAAATAAAAAGGGATGAATAGAAAATTAAATTTTTATGCTAATAACACTATAAGAAATAAGACAATAAGAAAATTACCTTGTATGATTTGAATGGAAAGGACAGAACAGAAACCACCACTTGCTCTGATGGAAAACTGCAAATAAAGCGCTACAGCTCAATAAAAACCCTTTTTATGTCCTCCAACATCTGCTATCACCTGTCCTTGGGTTCAGTGTAACTTCTTTCATTACTTCTATTTGGAACGTGTGAATCCAGGGTAAGCAGTAGAGTTTAATGAGTTGCTTTTGTAGGGACAAAGCACTTGATTGAACATATTTGTGTCTTAATTCCATTAGAGGTCCTGAGACTGAATCTTGAAACAATAAATGGGACAAATTAGTGGTGCCTCACAGCAGTTACTTTTAAGGAAAAACTGCAGAACACAGTAAAACATGTAAAATTCATAAAACCAATTCATGGTTTATTTGCCTAAACTATGCAGCTTTAATTAACATGAAAAGTTTTATTTAATAAAAGGTTCAAATGAGAAACTAGACAAAATAGGCAAACATGTGATTTAAAAACAGACTCCTAGTTCTTGTTGCCCAACTTTTTGAAAAATCAGGAGTGTCTCCCCTGAGAAATTGCGCCAGTCTCAGGTCCCAGTTTGATACACCAACCTCATGAAACTTTACTCTCCAGATCGGAGATCTTCATCTCGGCTCCTCCGCGCGCTCTGAGGACATTGCCTTTCTTGTCTGTGAACTTAAATTTGTGGTAACAAAAGCTGACATCTGATGTTGCTCAGACAGGTAGATGGGAAGTGATCTTTCAAGGTGGTGAGCTCCCTTACTTCCTGACCACGAGACGATGAACTGGGCTCTGTGTGAGGAGGAGGGATCCAGTTGCAGGCAGCTGAATCAGGGCTCTGTTGGTTCTCTCCTGGACACTGTCACAGCGTGTTTGTTGAAGGTGGGTCAATGAGGACTTTCTTTGGCAGAGGAATTTCACTTACACACACACACCAGAACCTGTGCACCGTAAATCCCTCTATATGTACAATGAGAATTGATGTGAATACAGGTGTCAGGTGGAAAGAGGCTGTCAAAAGTAGGTATTTTGATAAAAGTTTAATGCAATAATTACTTAGTCAGGTTAGTGTCATGTTTGCTATTGCTTAATTAGACCTAACACAGACAGAGCAGGTGTGAAGTGCAAACAGGCTAATTGCTTGGAGGTCAAATAACTTTCCAAGTATCTCGCCACAACATCATTTATTTTGGTGAGTTGTCACCAAATGTGACGTGTTTAAAGCCAAAGAGCGAGTGGGTTTAAATACAGAGCCATGAAAAGATATTTATCCCCTTACAGAGATTCATGTTTTGCTACACTTACGTTTTTTAATATCAGCCAAAGATAACCTCAGTAAAAACAAAATGCAGATAAATGACAGGATGTTTTAAAAGTATAGATAAAAATCACATATTTTGTCCAAAATTGATACTCCTTGCTTCATTGTTATATTTTTTGAGAATTCATGTCTTATTTTCTGTCAGAAACAAGCATCTTGGTTCAATGGGAAATTATCCTAGCACTACTGCAAGGGGGCTGGTAATTGAGGATTTCGCATCTAAATTGCTCAAATGCTGCAACTACTACTAACCCTAAAAAAAGTTAAAAAAAAAAACAAAAAAAACAAAACAAAACTTATTTTTAATTTTAGTGGTGGGTGGGAACTGTGGGGGCTTTTGCATGGATCTCTGGAATGCTTGCTGCGGCCCTGTGCACGCTTTAAACGTAACATTCACGTAGTAAGGAAGAACATTTGATCACAGTTGAGCACGTGCTGTCTGAGAGGGTCCTGCTTGCTGCGAAGACACACCTTCAGCTGCAGCTCCAAAATGTGTTTCCCTGGATGTCAGCTGAGGGCGACAGGGGGAGGTGCCCCCCCTCCCCCAGCTCCCCCACCTTCTCCCGGTTCTCAAGATTTCCCTGAGTCCACAATAAACTTTCATTTTGGAAAGTCGTCACACACATACACACTCATCCTTGCGCGTCATCCTGTATCGCCAGGAAAGCTGCACAGCATTTTTCTTCTTGATGTTGTTGATATATTGCAAAACGCATGGAGAAGAGACGGAAAACTAAATAGAAGAGCGCACAGGTGGAGCGTCTTTTTTTTTTTTAATCCATTAGTCATCTTCTTGGAGACTGCAGAGAAAATAAGGACACGACAATGACATCAAACGGCATTATCAGTTTTTGATTCTTGCTTTGTTTATTTTTTAATTCTTACTTTATTTTATATGTAATTTTTTTGCGCTTTTACTCTGCGCACAGCTCCCCAAGGAACACCTGGGATGGAAAAACGTTGCCTCCTTTGTATTCTGGATAATAAAATCTCCCGGGAAAGAATGAAGTAACCGCTATGGAGCCGGACAATGCCCCGAACTCCAAACTCAAAGCCACTGGAGTCGGGGGGTGAGTCGACAGACTAAATCAGCGCTTTCCTTTAATGCATTTCATGGTTGAAAAGGTTCAAGATTAAATCCTAAATGTCTTCTTAAACATGCCCGAGTCTGAACTAACGAGCGTTTAGAGGGGGGGATGATGTTTGTAATGTGCGTGTGACGTTGTAAAAGCTGTAAAAGCTCTCCAAAGTACTTGCAGAGCTGAGGAGAAGTTTAGAATTTGCATGCAGATATGAAGTGGAGCGGGCGGGATACTTTAATAAGTTGCAGATTCCGCCTGTTCTCTCTGCACAGTTCTATGAAAGTCTGAGCTGTTCGGCTGAACTGCTCCTCAACTTGTTTCAGAATGAATTGCCAAACGATCTGGGACTGATTTGTGGGAGATGTGCGAGAGGCGGAGACAGTAATCATCTCCTTCCTCTCATCCCCGCCGTGCGTCTCACTCATCTGGCCGAGCGGCTGTCCCGGAGGGAGGGGATTATTAGTTTGTTTTAATAAGGCCAAAAATGTTGCATCATTCTAAACTTGTTGAACAAAAGAGTTGTTGTCACACACTGTTTCTGCTGCTAATTTATGTTTAGTTCAACAGCTAAAGTTTATTAAACGGGTTTTAAATCGTTGACCGGTGAGAAGAAATATTGTTCTGACTCTGCAAGGATACAAATGTTAAAGATTCCACATTCAACAAACACACTACAAACTACTAAATTAAACCTTTTCTCAGTGTGTTTTAAAAAATCCAACATGATCCAGACAATAGTTTAGATTTCCATATACACTACAGTCTAGTTGGATTAATATCGATATGTAGTTTACTCCATAGGAAATCTCTCATGGGAAAAACAAAACCCAAACCATGCACTGTAAAGATGTGGCTAACTGATTACAGGGAGAATGTTTATTGGGATTTGCTGGTCTAAATTAGTTTTCACTTTACAGAAATATTCACACTTGTGAAACAATGTGTTAAGTATTGTATTAGATTGTGTTTTTATGTAGACCAATGCTAAGTGGTGCCAATTTGTGAAGTAAAAACAAAAACTCCATTGAATTCCAATTGAAGAAAAACAATAAATCTGAAAAGTGTGGCATAAATTTGCATACATCTTCAAGTGTGTGTATGTGGTAATTTGTGGGTGTCTTATCCTTGAGGACTGGCGTCCTGACATTTTTAGATATATGGGTCCTTTTGTAAGTAAAACTTTATTTTCACCCGCCTACCTCGTTCCTGCATTTGGGTCCAGCTCTTCAACATTTTAGAACAATTTTCAACACCAAGCTGGGACCACTCAACTCTATACTGAATGCTCATTCACATGAGCATTAGAAAGCACAGCTGTTTACATTTATGTTTGTGTCACTTGTGCACTCCTCCCCCCTCTCTTGCTGCCCTGGGTAACTGCCCATATGACAATTATGGAAAAAGCAGTCATTGGCTTTGCTTGTGTGTTTAGGGACAGTGTCCTGCTGGAAAGTGACCTTTTACCCCAGTCTCAACTGGATTTTCTCTTAGGATTGTCCAGTATTTATCTCCATTCAATTCTCCATTAATACTGATCATGTTTCCATGCATGAAAATTAAGATACTGCCTCTGTCATGTTTCACCATGGGGCCGGTCTGTTCAGAGTGATACAGTAGTTTTCTACCAATTTGCCAATTTTTGCATATCGTTCTCAAAGTTGGGTTTTTATTTTATCAAAGCACCACGGTCGATTTGTTCTGTGTAACTCCACTTCGTAAAAGTCAAAAGTATGAAGTTCGCCACCGAACATGTCCTCCCACATGAGGTGTAGCTCTCTACAGTTACGTGGGCCGTCTCTTTTATACTTTGATTTATAAAGGTTGCAATGAATTGTATTTCAGGATTTAAAAGACTGAATACAAGTTTACATTTGTAAAAATGTGAAAATAACACCTTCTGCCTCCTAAATGCAATAATTCACATAGCATCCCAATACTATACATTGACCAAAATGGTGTACCAATGCTTGAATAGCAATGCAGTAGTTTATCTAGATAGGCAGAAAGATAAATAGATGTCAGCATTTAATAAAATGAGTAAAGAATATAATTTACGATCAGGTTTAGAGAATACAGGTCGTGTTATACTTAAATTTATAGTCTGATATATCAAATTGAAAAACAATAGTAAATGTAACAGTTAAAATATCACTGTCCTGCTGACCAGGTTTGAAATGAAAAACATCTGAAGCACTAAAATGTAGACTTTTTGAGACTTTTCCACAAAATTTTATAGCTACAACTTTGAGAAAAAGATAAAAACTTACTTGGACGATTAAAGAATGAATTTTTACTATTGGTGATGCTTTCCAAACCTCTCTGTCCCTGTTTTTAGGAGAGCTCTGATTCTTTGGACTGTACTGGTTTCCGTCTGTTCTGTGAGGTTTGCACAAGCACAAGGTAAGAAAACCGAGGAGAAAGATGCATACGTAAGGTTTTCACGCCTATACACTGTTTACCTGGTGATATCTGAAATGTGAGAAATAAAGGATTAAAAATTTGGGATTCCTTCAGTGGATTGAGGTTTAACATACAGAGCAGATGAAGTTTGAACTATTTATGTGGAACAGCAATAAAACATAGGATATATGTAGAAGAGGTCAACATGATTGTTGCACATTTTAATTATATCAGGGTGAGAAGCACAATTAGTGGCTTCCATTATTCTTTTAGAAAGTCTCTCTTATCAAACCACATTAGCTATATTCATGTTGCTATGTGATGCACTCTGATGTCAGCAGTTTTGTTTTTGCATCCCAAATTTTTAACAAACTTCAACCTTGTTTTGAATCCTTTACAAGTATGTTGCATAACTTTTGAGTAAAAAGAAATTTAAAAATCCTATAGCCTATTTGTACTTCTTAATCTGAGCAGATATTTTATATTTTTTTATATTTCGTTTCAAAATAGTCTCTTTTTATAATGTTTTTCTGCTTGTGTTTTCATGATTGATCGCTGTCATCAAAACAAGTGCACTGTGCAGCCCTCTAAAGGAACTGATTTTATAGAAAAAAAAAATCAGCTAATAAAAGTAAAGGGCAGAAAGTTCTTGGATTGTAGCTAGTTAGTTAAATAAAAGAGCCTCTGTTTTAAATCAGAGCCTTATTATTCATTTTTTTAATGCTGAGATGATTAACAGGGTAAAAAATGTTTGGAACTATCCAGAGTTTTGAAAACTCAATGCAATATAGTTAGGTTAATCTGAGTTAAAGGTACTTGTCTTTTTGACTGAAAACATCACATAGTAGCATGTGTGAAGGCTGGATAGTCTGGATTCATGCAGAGAAATGTCTAATATGTAAGTCTTACTTGCACATGGATCAGAAAGAAATTCTAGCGATATTCTAATCTTGAGTAGAATACTAGAGTTTCACAATATGTAACTACTTACACAGATGTTTTAAATAAAAACATGTGAGAAGATTGAATACCTTTTCTTTAAAATAGCATAGCAACAAAAGTTCATACTGCAGCAAAAACAATGTAATTTATTGATTATTAGGTTTTTTATATTATGTGTAGATGTCAGTGTCTACAAGTAAACTTGTAGACACTGACATTGCAAGTGTCTACAAGATTGCAACATACGTAAAATAAGCATATGCTGAAATTGTTTGAAATTATTATATTTCCAACGGTTTGTCTTGTGTGTGTGTGTATGGGGGAAGAGTAAGTGAACACTCTATCAACCATCTGACTCAGCAGTGCACAGCAACAGATAGGGGGATGGGCTGAACGTTGCTACTTTATAATTCATATAGTCAGATAAATTGCTAGTCACTCTGGGATTTCCTCTGCCATCTCATTAAAAGAATTCAAAACTTGACGCTTCATTATCAAATTTAAAAAGAAAATAACATTTAAACATGGAGAACAGTTACTTTATTACTTGATAGTTTTCTTTTGTTTCATACATATTCTTTCATTTATCCAAGACTGGGTTTCGACAGTAACAGGTCCAGGCTTGTAACCCTGTTGTTCGAAGACCATAAGAAATATATAGTCTCTCTGATAATTTCTACACATGCAAACTCCAGTTTCAGTGACTGTTCGAATCTTTGCAGCAAGATTCGAACTTCTTGCTGCAAAGCAACAATGCTTCCAGCTGTTCCATTGTGCAGCCCTCTAAAGGAACAATTTCTTTTATTTTCCTCTCATACATACAGGGAGATACTGTAAAAGAACTGTAAAGGCTGCACTGAGTACAGGGGAATAGACTTACTCAGTGGCTGTTCTTCTGTATAAGTTTTGCTTTCTGATTTAGTTACTTTTTTGCCAAACTTGTCTTTGCATCAAATTTTTATGCGCTTAATACTTTGTTATTTTTGTTCTGCTCATCAGGAGGTCACCAAGAGCCGCAGGCAGCCCGCCTACCCACTCAGATTAAAACATGATGTGCAGAAAACACACCACACAATCAAAGAGCAATTTTGCTTTCTCATACCTCATTAACAATTCAAATCAGCTCTGCATTAGAAATTGACTGTACATGGTCTTTTTATGGGATGTCAGGGATGTTTTCTAAGTTTTTTTTTCTCAATGCTTGAGTATTCAAGTCTGGCTGATCTCCCGCTGCCTCTGCAAACTGAGCAGGGTTTCCCTCCTCCTAACAGGATGTGTGTCTATTCTTATCTTTCTTTTGCTGAGCTGGAATTTATTATTCAGCAGTTTAATTCAATCTAGCTTACATCTGTCTGTTAGTTATTCAGAAAAAAATTGTATGAGGTAGGTTTTTATGTTAACATCCAGTGTATGTGTAGGACCCAAAAACACAATAAGCTGTTTTAGGTTGTGCAGTGGTTAAGAAATCTCCCCTCCCATTTTCTCTTGTATGTTTAAACCTTTTATAATACAAATGACTGCAAGTGTGACCTAAGAAAAAGAGACGAGTCGGTAGTGGAAAATGTCCTAATGAGTTTTAAAGCCACAAGGATCAGTTTTAACCTCACATTGTTTGTTTTTAGACAGTGGGCTATAACCTGTTTTCTGTTTTTATAATTCATGAGGACTGAAAAGCAATTTGAGAAACCACAAATAGTTCTGGCTCATGCTTCTTATCATCAAAGTTAGTTTTGATCTTTGAATTATTTATTTGAATCATTTTTCTCTAGATGGAATAATAACAATACAAGCAGCTTTGTTCGTCCAAAATGGTAGATATGGCTGCAAAAATGCACAGGTGTTAACCCTGAAAGCACATTATCTTTTAGCAGAGGTGTATGTATATATTTGAGACTGCATATGCAATAGAGGAAATCCACAGTAAACTCAAAGTTGTACACCCAGTTCTGTAAAAATAAATCACTGGAGCCATTTGTTGTATATTCATTTAATGTTCAAGTTCGGAAAATTGTTAAAAGAATTTCTGCCCATAGGGATTGCATGGTGTAGCTGAACCTCTGATTGGAACTATATATTCTTTCGTACTACAGTTTTCTTGTCCATCCTACAGAATGTTGTTGCTTTAAGAACAGACATACTCTCTGGAATGCAGCAGTAACAAAGTCTGCCTCCTTTTAAACTGAAATGTGGGTTTAATTAAGCTCTTCCTCAAAGGTGTGAATCCAATTTGGAGCAATACACCATGCAAACAGCACAGTAAGGCATGAACATTACTCACATTTTCCTCCCATGAGATGCAAGTAGCAATTAAAACCTGCGGCAAGCACTGCAGTATGTTTCTGAGAACAGGCTCCCGTCAGAGGAATCATCTTTAATCAGCAGACATTACCAGATAACATTTCTAGCTATGCACCTTACATCCCCACAACCATCCCCTCTGGGGAACTGTTCAGCTTCTGTTTGCTGAGATTGTCCTAATTAAGTCTTGATGTAAGGATTACATAATATCCAGCAACCCCCTAAAGCAAAGGACTTATGACCCTATATGCGGAGACTTTAATGCAGTCTTTTTGCTTCGGGTTTTCAATTAGTCTGGTTTTAAAACGGTAAATTCCCAGTATTGCTTCACGACATATTAAATATCACTTCAGTTCCTGCTTTTTTAATTTTGTTCAGTTTATGCTTTGATGCAGATCACTGGAGTGGAAGACTGATTGAAGAGTTTCACTCACATTTTTTCTTTGAACGTCTCCCACAATGCAATGCAGTATATGGAGTCGTTTTGTACGTATCTAGGTCGTACCTCCATCAGAGAGATGAAACTGGGAATTAAAAAATAACAGCAGTACATCTTTCAAATCCCACCCAAAACACAATGACGTCTCTCCTGTTTTTATTACAGATGTGGATATCTTGCAGCAGCTGGGGCTTTTTGGGCAAAGGCCGGGTGTGCCACCACCAACAGGGACTCGCTCCATTCCTGTTGGTGTCATCCCCGTTAAGTCTGGCTTCATCCTCACTCCGAGGGCCCGGCTCCAGGTGCCGCTTCGCACCATCATCCCTGCTAGCTACGACACCAGCAGCCTTTCCCTGATCATCAGCCTCTCTGCTCATCGCTTCAACAGCGCCTTCCTTTTCTCTGTTCTGTCTAAGAGAAAGAAAGTTCAACTCGGAGTGCAGTTCACACCGGGGAATATTCTAGTACACGTGGGGCACAAGAACTCTGTGAGTTTTGACTACGATGTCTACGATGGACGGTGGCATAATTTTGCTGTGGCTGTACGAGACCGTCAGGTATTTTTGCACACATCCTGTGGTGAGAAGAGCTTACATGGAAATTTGTCCTCAAAAAAAGACCAGAGCCTGGATCCAGAGGGCTCCTTCCTGCTGGGCAAAATGAGCCACAACTCAGTGCCATTTGAAGGTGCAATCTGTCAATTTGACATTTATCCCTCGGCTGAGGCAGCTCATAACTATTGTGATCACATTAAGAAACACTGCAGAGAAGCTGACACATATCGGCCCGTTTTTCCACCCATCCTACCTCTATTTTCACACCCGGATATTACTTTAACTCATACAACTTCATCATCGCTGACAGAGAGATCTTTAGCTGCAGAATATGCTGTTGTGTCCATTTCTCCACCAGCTAATGTTGGATTGGAAAACCCTCCCAAATTTTCTTCTCCGACTGTTACTGCATCTCTTCGGATCATAAATCCACTAGATCAGAAACACTTTGTCAAAAACACAAATCAGAGGGATAGTGAGTCTTCAGGAGCTTCTGGGAAAAGTTTACTTCTGCCGGTCTCTGTCAGACCATCAGTAAATCTCAGGACCACGGCCTTTTCCACACAGGCGTACGTTCCCCATGAAAAGGAACTGACCACAGAAGCTCCAAAGAAACCTGAGCCAGAAGTGACCAACAATTTCAAACCAACCGCACTCCCTGCGGTGACTCCAGTTGCAACAGATGGCTTTCAGACATTTGACCTGGAGCCGACCCAGTTCTCACTGCTAGCTGGACCACCTGGGCTAAAAGGAGAACCAGGACCACCGGTGAGTGGTCAAACAAATGTGTATCAGAAATCTGTGAATTGATGTGCGGGTGTCTGGTGTGATATAGTCCTGCTGGAAGAAATGAAACAACGTGTTAGAACTGTAGTAAATCCAGAGTTTTGTTTTGAACTTTTCAGGATCACAGATAAAATGAGCAGTTTATTGTTTCAGTGTTGTGGTGTTTTCTTTTCGTTCATTCATTGCCTGTATCTGAAAAAGTTGCAGGCTTGGATTATAAAATCACTCAACTGTGTGGTCAAGTGACCTTGACAGTGTGGCTAATGCTAATGGTAGAGAGTTTTCCACTTGCCTCAATCCTTGTTTATTTTCCAAGTTGCCAGTCATGCATGTGGGAGGTCTTAGATGCTATCAGTAGACACCACTTTGGTGCTCATTATTGGGTGATCATTCCTTTCAACAGCTGTGCAATGATAGCACTTTGAAGTTTACTTAGTAGTGTGTGCAGTGAGGTGTAAGATTTCTCCGAGAATGCGTTACTTCTTACTCCAACTTCTGAAATGGGTTAAAACAGTTTAAGGGACAAAACACTACTACACATTCAACTATTAAAACTAGGTGTTGTGTTGCGTTGAGGGCGTAAAGTGTCCTCTGGCACTTCTGAAAAACATGCAAAAAGCCTTAAAATAAACTCATGATGTCATAAAAGCACAATCTCACCCTGTGAACTTTAGAATAGAAGTTAAAATTTTCATGTTTGAAATAATGTCTTTACATCTTTGACAATTTAAAATAAACGTAGCTAAATTTTTTGCTTAAATTAACCAAAGTTTCTAGAAACTTTTAATTACTAATTCACAACTACATGTTTTGTTGGGGAATGCAATACATTTCTTTTAGCGACACTTCAAGTTTGAGAAGACAACTGAACATGTCATTTCAGTAAAGAACACGTGTTGCCCGTCATGTATAAGAAATCATCTCATCTAAGCATGTCCATCATTGACTGAGCAGTGATTTAAAAGTTTTTTTAATCGACCACGGACTCACAGGAGAATGGTAAAGAGGTAAAAGATATTCTACAAATCTCTCTGAGAGACGGATAAAGCTAAATGTTTCCTCTCTGGGTCAGAATCTAAAAGATTGTTGCCAGGTGAAATCCCAAATCAGGTTTTACTGAGCATGTTGACTATGATGTCCTCACTGTCACATTTCCCTCCTCTGGAGAGCTTTCAAGGCAGACTTGTGGTCAATATTAAAGCAGAGAAGCTATCAGGCTCAGGTGGGACTTGGTGGTAGCAAGGTGGATTCTCTCCATTAAAGAAATCTATGCTTAAATTCAATGGATTAATTATCAAAGTACTATTGGTTTTCATTATTTTTAATTGCAGAGATTAAGACCAGAAAAAAAAAAAAAACACTTAGCAAGCCTAAAATAAAGCAGTTTATTTAAAAAAACAAGATTTTTTTTTCATGCTAATGGCACCAACAGTTCAGACAAAGTTAGCAACAAGTGAATATCTGTCTTTTTAAAGTGAGGTGTTGGGAGCATTTGTGAATTTATTACAGCTCCATACCTTGTTGTTCACTTCCATTTCAAGAAATTTATAAGAAAAAACAACAACACAAATCTGTTGCTATAACAAACAAAGTAACTGTGGGACAATTTATTGTAGATTCATCCAGTCAAGGTTTGCCTTCTCCATATATTATTTTGATTATACTATGTTCAATGGTAAGGTGGTGTTATTGTCTGAGATACATTGAACATGCTCCTTTTTTCTTCAAAAAGATTTGATTAATCTCCAACAATAGCATATTTGGAACAATCAACAATTAGTTCTTTGTCTAAAGTCTACTGAGTGATGTTATTTTCAGTTTTTAACTGCAGATAAATAAGTTCATGCTGTTGATTCTTTTATCCTAAATGCTGTCTGATAAAAGATGTAAAAGAAGTTAGGTTTTTTTAGATGCTAAATTAACTTAGTATTTTCTGCAAGTCCAACAAGAAGTCTTTAATCGTTAACTCTGTCAACACATCCGGACTTCCTTTTTTACTCCATAATAAAAGCCCCAAACACTGATGCAAAAATGTTATGTAGTAAGTACTTACTTTCATGTTTGGGGCTCATAATAGCTTACACTTATGTCAACTAATGTCACATGATGATAACACTTTGCAAAACAGACTTCATTTTGTCAAGCATATTATGACACTTTCGTATCATGAGACTTTTTGGCAGTCTGGTTTAGACTTTCCAAAAGTCCTAACAAAAAGTCTTAACCAATCCTAAAAGGGAGAAAAATCACTATCCAGATGTGTCCAACATCACTTCTCAAGGGCTGGTATCCTGCATGTTTTCATTCTTTCCCTGGGTCAACATCTGAATCAAATGAGGGTGCATTAGTAGACCTCTCCAGAACTCTAAAATTTTAAAGAGGTAGTTGGACCATTGGAATTAGCTGTGTTGGAGCAGAGACACATGTGGAACTGCCAGGCCACTTGAAGACTGGAACTGATCACCCACGTACTACACCGACTGGCAAGATCTTGTTCAGCCAAGTCTTGGTGAAGGCTGGATTACGCTGTCAGATGCAATTGAAGAGTGACTTCAGCTCCAACGGCCTGCAAAGTTGATGTTGCAACAGAAAGTAGTGCATGCAGAGTGCATCAAAGTTTGCTGTTAATGGAGCAAATGAAAGATCCCCTGCTGATTGTATCCATCATCAAAACTGGTTCCAATAGTTACATGAGAATCCAAACAGGGCCAATGAGCTATGAAATAAAAGATATCATCTAATAATTCTGGTTTTCTTTTAAATTGTGTGCATTTCTGAGTTTGTCTTGCTTGCTCATTTGAGAAGTACGGCAAGCTGGAGGTGGAAAAACTTTGGGTAATGTTCTGCTGGAAAACCTGAATCCTGCCCTTCAAATGACACCATCAACTTTGCAGTGAAGTTTGAGGTATTAATTTATCTTGCATTGTCAACAATGTGCAAAGTCATGTGCAATCTATAGTAACCCCACCGACCATTGTTGAATATCTAGTTGATCTGCAGACAACAAGTTCATACCAGTTGACCTCCAAAGATGCAGTGGGAGTTCACATCTGAATTGTCAAAGTTTTTCTTGCAAGATAAAAGGTCACCTACTCAGGCGCTAACAAACTTAATATACTGTAAATACTTGCAGAACAAAATGTAAAAGTTTGGATAAGTTCTTAGGAAATTGGCTGAAGCCGTGACTTGGCTCTGACCTGATTAGTGACTGAAGCTTAAACTGCTTTATCACGTGTGGATCGCCTGATGGTTGTAATCGACAGGATCTAAAGTTTGCTAAAAAGCTTTTTGGCTTGTTAGACTATTTGCTGGTTAATTATAGTCAAACATGGGTTTATTTCCAAAAGAAGTAAAAGTCGTCAGTGTGTTTGGAATTATTACATAAACCCAGAAGATGCCATCAAGTTGTTCTTGGGTCTGTTCCCCTCTTTTTCGTTTAACTGCTTCAGCTGTGAGAAAGTAACTTGAAATCCCAAGATATCCAACAAAATCAGGTTCCACAGACTTGACCCCTCATTAAATGTGACCTTTCAGAGCTTTGTTAATCCATGTGTGAAATTGTTTTAAAGCTAGCTGATGCTTGTAATTAATGTGATTGGTTGTGGCTGGAACCAGCAGCGACCTCCCAGCCAGCACAATGACTCAGACTTGCAGTCTATGCAGTGTTGAAATAATGTTGGTTGAATGAGGGCCTGTATCATCTTTTAATAGGAAATCCTCACACATGGAACAACACAGTGACTGCAAGTAACCCTTATCTAACGTCACCAAACATGTGATAAAGTGGAAAAAAATTCATTTAACTGAGTGAATGTCACTCAAAGAATGCGTGCCTTCTTTTTGTGTTTCTCTCCTGACATGAGGAAAGGCTGTATCTTTAATTTTGTCTTTTGTATTCATAGCCCTGGTTCATTTTGACTCTTGACTATTTTTAAATCTTTTCTTTTCAGGGTCCCCAAGGATTTCCAGGATTGCCAGGAATCCCAGGAAAAAGGGGCCCCAGGGTAAGTGAATCACATGCGTAGGTGACAAATTTGTCATGCTGAGTGTCTTATTCCCCTTGAACTTTTTCACACTTTGTCAGGGTTTCAGCACATTATTCAGTGTAATTCTTTGTGATTTTATGTGATGGAGCAACACAGTTTAGCACATAATTGTCAAGTGGAATGAAAACAATAAAACTTTAAGCTTAGCTTTCCTTTTTTATTCTTTTACAATAAACACCTGAAAACTGTGACAGTTTTGTATTCAGCCTTTCTGAGTCAATTATTTTCAGAACAGTCTTTTCCTGTAATAATACCTACTTGTCTTTTGCAGCTTCTAATAGGGTTTCCTTCAGAATTAACATTAATTTAGCTCCATCCATCTTCCAATCAGTCTTTTCTGTTGCTGCTGAAGAAAAGCATTCCCATATAGCCACTTTCTGAACATATCCATGAGGATGGGGAGTGTAGTTTTTTGACTTATGATGTTCAGCCTTTATTGTCATCTGGTCAAAGTTGTGGTAAATTTTATATAAACATAACTCTAATGACTGGCTGTCGGAAAGAAACTAAAACTGCTGTAATATGATCTCTTTCTTGAGTGTACATGGAGCCTCACAACACATGAACTATGAATCTTTAGCTCCTCCGAAGTCATGCTGAGTCTCTGTGATTATTCCTTTTATTTTTGGTTAGTCTTCCAGTTTACATGGATAATGTCAGGTTTGTTTAAAACCTGACATTGCATTAAACCTCTCCACAATTTTCTCCCTTACCTTTCTGCTATATTCCCCAGTCTTCATGTTTGTTCACTCAATGCTCCCTAACTGAGGCCTTCACGGGACAGTTGTGTTTATAACGTTTATAATGAGATAAAAATACACACTGCTGATCTCTGTTTACACAGTTGCAATGCATTTTATTTGGACGTATTCAAGTAAAATAGGTTAAATATTGCTTCTTACTTCACAATTATGTGCTGTTTGTTGTTGGTGTGCCAGATAAAATCTCCATTGAATACAATAAAATTTGTAGTTCCAACCTGACAAAGTGTGAGAAAAGTTCACTTTTTGTCTTTTGCATGGCATTATACCTTCAGACAATTACTCTCCTTTCCATTTTCCCTTCTTAGTTCTCCTTTAATATTTGCTGCATTCTCTAATTCCTGTGATGCTTTCATCAAAGCAAAGTGACACCCATTAGTTGAGTACTGACATAGAAAACTTTTTAGTACTCTGCTTTTGATCACACTGAACATACAGAAGGCTCTTTGAAGTGTGGAGAATTACTTAGCCAGGCTTTCGTTTGCTTTGGCTCTGGGTTTGTTCAGGCTGCGCTTCACTGCTGCCAAGGTCAATTTGTAAATTTGAAGCGCAAACAACCACAATCTACAGATCTGTGGACTGTCTGTGTATAAAAAGGATTGAATGTGGAACCTGGAAGGTGGCATGGATGGGGAAAAAAACTAATGTTGCTACCAGTGTACATTTACATTTTCAGAACCAGCAAAAGTAATGATTGTTAGAATTATATTATAATGCAGGCAATATGTTATAATGGAGGGACACTTCCCATGCATTGGGTCTGCAACCTTTCCTTTAAAGTCAAATTAAAGTTTATTTGTATGACAGAAACAAGGCAGTTCAAAGTGCTTTAAGCAACAAGAACTTTGTGTGTATTGATGATTTTAACGATGACAGTAATAGATATTACATTTTGTCAAATGCCATCATCAGAATCATCAATGCACATAAAATAAGCAGGTGGGTTTTCAGCATTGATTTAAAGGAATTCAGTGTTTCAGCTATTTTGCAGTTTTCTGGATGTTTGTTTCAGAAGCTGAATGCTTTAAAACCTATAATCCGAGCCTTACATTGAGCTGAGGCTTCCAAACAAGTAAATAAATCCCAGTAGAAACTGTTACCAATGTGTTTTTATGTTGATGCTGCAAGCTAAGGCAGCACTCATCTGTTGAATTAAATCAAACAAAAGTGAAGCTTCGTATTTCAATGGATGCCTGTTAGCAGACCTTCTGATGGAGACTTTGCACTGCTGGGATTTGTCTGTGTGCTACCTACTATAGCCGAGCCGTGGGGCCTCAGGGGAGGGTCCAGGGAACCCAATCTCTTTAAACACGGAAGAAAGAAAGCTTTGTCTCCATCTTATTTAAGGCATTTAAAACCCTGTCTGGAGCTCAGTCATCCTGTGCAGTAAAATCTATAGAGCTCATTCACCATCAAACTTTTGAAATCCAACAAGTCATGCCGGCACAGAATCGAAGGGTATTTAAGTTTCCTTTTTTTTTTAACTTTTAGATTTTTTTT
The DNA here is from genome assembly GCA_903066815.1 of Brachyrhaphis roseni. NCBI lineage: Eukaryota > Metazoa > Chordata > Actinopteri > Cyprinodontiformes > Poeciliidae > Brachyrhaphis > Brachyrhaphis roseni. The sequence continues at coordinate 62,754 of CAEFZY010079413.1, forward strand.
GACTTTGTGAAATATCCTAAATGATTCAGATGATTAGGGGAAAATGCTCAACAGCTCCACAACATAATCCACAGAAACTCACATGTGGACTCTGGAATAAGGAGTTTCTTGATTCTATTTTTAGAGTTTAATACTTATTAAATGGACATCAAGACTCCTTCATTTTCTCTTATTTGTAACAATTTGTCAAAAAAGAATAAATAGAGAAATGTTTAAAGAGTATGTATTTAAAAAATGACTCAAACAAATGATAGAAGGGCAAACGTAAGCCAATTTACCGAGTAAGAGTTGATTCCCACAGAAACGCAGGTTGAAGCCCAGGCTACGTCCAGTGATGAAAAAACTCACTTTTTCCCATCGTACACATCCTAATTCAATAGCACCATAAGCTGTGACCTGAAGTCATCAGTTTCTAGCAAAGCATTTTATCCAGGCTGAGGTCTGGACTTTGACTGGGACACTGCAGCACCTTGATTAACTGCTGCAGTTCTAGCAGTTCCAACTCATGTTTAATCTACTTTCGATATTTACTCTGTAATACTTTGGCATACACAGTTCATGGTCAGTTAACTGACTGAAAGCTGCCAAGGTCCAAATTTCAAATCATCACTCCTTTGCCACCACAGTTGGCAGTTGGTGTGAGCTTTTTGTGCCGATACGCTGTGATGATTTTCACCAGATATGGTGCTGTGCATTATGGGGAAATTTCTCCACCTTTGAAAGGAACATTGCTGCAGACATTTTGTGGTTTATTGGGCTGAATCTTTGCAAACATTTTGGATCAAAACTGGAGTAAAACTGTTTTATTTTAAATTATGTTTAAAGAACGAAAGCACAAAATGATCCCTGATTAAGAATTAATTGAGGCATTTACAACTTTTACAGCATTTACTTGTTCTTTAAGTGGGGCAGTAAGTAAAGACGGATTATAGAGCGTTGGTGCTCTCATCAAATTTTATTCTTTTATGGTGACACAGTTTCTGAAATCCCAGTTATTCCATTTGAAGATATATACATTTAAACTAAAACACTTCACAGCACCCAGGAACCTTCTTAGATGCTCCAAGAAGGTTGGGATGTTTGTGATGAATTTGATCCTCATCAGGAATCTCTGATGTTCAAAGAGAAATTCCAATCTGCAGCAGACCATGACCTCATTCCAGCTCTTCTTCCTAGGCTGGATATTGAGCAGATTGCAGGGAGGCACAAACTAAGCAACTCGAAAATATTGGCAAACTATGAATAAAAATTTCCAGCATGTCCTGAAAGCTGCAGGCATTCTTACTCATCATAAAAGCTAAAGCAGCTGGAATCACACAGTGCTGTTAGGAGTGTTACCTTTCAGACAGCAGGGTGTCATGTCTGACTGGTCAGACGGTCTCACCACTGCTTCCACCTTGCAGCGGCTCTAACTCATGAAAACATCCACGTTCCGCAGCCGACTATAAGCCTGCAGAGAGCCAAAGTTTAGTCGGCCCTGTAGGGAATGCTTGAGAGTGGATCAAACGAGGCTTTGTGAAGGGAAGCTGACCTGCAAGCGTGCAGTCGGTACGTGATGCAGAGTTCGTGCAAAGCCAGGGCCATTTGCATAAATGTCTTGAGAGTGATTGACACTACATAACATGAAATACAGTCTATAGAGATTAGAGTTTTGGCAGCACTCTTCTGCCACTGTTTGACTGGTGAAAAATGTTGAACTGATAAATGAAAGTCATGTGTTTGCATGCTTTCGCAGTTCCTTGGGGAGTTCTGTCATAATTATTGACTGGGATATTTTCCATTGACGCTTAAGCTTTAGCTAACTGGGAACACATTTAGAGCTGAAATTAAATTTTAGAGGCTTACAAAACATTCCGGTATTAAGCAATTCATGCCATTGATTAGTCATACAAAAGTAGCTTGTGCCAATCTGTAGATTTCAATGTTTTTAATTTCCTCAATATTTCATTGATTTTCTAAACATAAATTCTCTGTGTTACATAAACTTAAGAGATGTTTAGTGGTACCAACATATGGTGCATCTGGCTAGCAGACATTACTGTTGGTCCAGAGGGGAAGATTTAGTTCACATTTCCATCTGTTAGAAGCAGATGTTTGGTTAAAAGAATTTATGAAATGAAAGCATTAATGTTATTGTTTGTGAAAATTATTGCAGTGAGGAAAAGGGGAGCAAGCAAGTCAGATTATCAGTTGTTAAATGAAAAGACAAAACATTTATTTGTTTAACTATGCAAAAACAAGTGAGGACTGTCATCAAAACAATGTTGACATGGAGCCAAGATTTCACTGAAGACCTGATGATTGAATCAGAGGAGGTGATCAGCTCCTCAAAATATCTTTGTACAACTTGACCTTGTTTGGCAATCTTTTATATTACAACTACAAAATGTGTTACATTTCATTGGGAATCCCAATACGAAGACCAATACAAAGGAAAGCAAAATTGTGAAGTGAAAAATTATGCTGTTTCAAAACTTTAACAAATACCATTCTTAAGTGTGGCATGCACACGTTAGAATAGGACCATTTTTTGCTGCACTTGCCCCAGATTTCTACATCGTGGGAATGGATTGAACTCTGCACTTTGGTTTTCCTCCCGTCCATACATTCATCTTCTATAATCACCTATTCTCTAAGGGTGGCAGGAGAGCTGGTGCTTATCTCCAGCGGTTATCGAGCAAGAGGCGGGGTCACCAGTCCATCACAGGGCAACACAGAGACACACAATACATACATCACACACACACACACTCTTTCTTCCAAATGCAATAGAGAAAGATTGCAATCAACTTACAAGTCATGATTTTGGACTGCAGGAGGAAATCAGAAAGAACCCACTCATGCACAGGGAGAACATGCAAACGCCATGCATAAAGACAGGGATTTGAACCCAGAGCCTTTCTTGCTCTGAGGCAACACTGATAGCAACTGAATCAGTTCTAGCTAATTGACTTGATCTGATTTAAACCATTCTGTTGTAGGTCTGACTGTAGGTTCCTTATCCTGCAGCAACATAACCATCCACTCTAGTTCCAAGTCCTTTGCAACCTCTAACAGGATGAACTCTGTCCATCTTCCCATTAGCTTTGACCCACTTCTCTATCTCTGCTGAGAAAGGAATCCCCAAAGCATAATGCCATCATCACCATGCATCCCGATGGAGATGTTAAGGTTTAGACACAGTGTCAGTGTTCTACCTTAGCAGCTTTTCCCAACTGAAAATGAGTTATTTTTTTTAATTTTTTAAATTTTTTTTGCACTCTTCCTGAAAGTCCAGATTTATGGAGTGCACCAATAGTACCATACATAATATTTTGTGGATCTCTGTAGCTCCTCCAGAATTACCATGAACCTCTTGACTCCTTCTCTAATGCCCTCTTTGGCAGACCTGTCAGTTTAGGTAAATGGCCGTGTTTTGGTAGGTTTGCTCTTTCCATTTTAGGAAGATGGTTTGGACATGCTAAACAAGATGTGTAAAGCTTGGAATATTTTTTTTTCCAACCCAACTCTGTCTTATTTTTCTCCACAACTTTTTTCCCCTGCCCTGTCTGCCAAACTTCTAGGGTCTTTTACATAACCAGTGTATGTGTACAGATATTAAAGAATACACAGATGAACTCTATTTAGTGAGGAGGTGACGTTCGTGTATCGTAGTAAAAGGTGGCTGAATACTGAGTACTGAACTTCACTGCATTGTTTAAAAAATAGGATCAAATTGAAATATATGTCATTGAATCTGTGGATTACTGGATGAGTTCCCCCCACCTCCCTTTTTTTTTAAAGTACCTGTAAAATTGAACTGAATACAAATGGATGCTTTTCACACTTTTCAAACCAACTTTTATTTTTGTTTTATTTTACAATTTCGTGCTATTTTTGTTGATGTTTCACTTAAAATCCCAATAAATAGATTAAAGTTTGGCTTTGATTGAGTGAGAAAAATTACTTTTGAGTGAGAAAAATTACTAAAGCCAAACACAGTGACTGTGTTTGGCTTTAAATGACTTACTTTGAAATAAATGCAACCTTTTATCTTTTATAAAAAAAAAACAATTGCATAATTGTTATGCAAATGATGCAGTGTTTTCAGTCGTTGTGTTCAAAGATTTCAACTGGTGTATTCTGGCATTTTGGCCAATAAAAAAAACCCTTGTAAAAGCCGTCAACTCTCGTTGCAAACCATGACACAGATGCCCCTCCATCTGTGTAACGGTGTGTGTGTGTATGTTTCTGTGTCTTGTCAGCGTTAATCCGCTTGTGTTTAGCTGCTGGTTCCCACCTAATGGTTCCTTGTCAGGAGCTTATTCCAGTAATTATTCGAAGCACAAAGGATCTCCATTCCTCCTCTCACCTACCTGAAGATGGATGGACCGAGGGACTCGTTCTCACCAATATTCCTGTCCCCACTGGGATGCCACCCGCCCAGCCTCTCATCAGCACTCTGCCTCCTTATCTTATGCACGGCAAGAATGCAATTTGTAACACTCTGTCCCAGCCTCCTTATTACTCTCCTTCTCCTCCTCCTTTCGCTCTCTATCTTGAGGTAATGACTTCCATACGTTTTAATATTGCAAGTGAAAGGGGGAATGGTCTGAATAGAGGAGAGGGCGGAGGAAATCTATAGATGAGCTTCTGTTAAGTGTCTCCATATGTCCAGCAGCCAGCGCCGGGGAGGAAAGAGGCTTGGCCAGCTCGGGGGAAGAGGAACTGCCTCGGCTGTTTGACTCCTTTCCACAGCGTGATAACAGACAGACGGTGTCTGAATCCACCCAGCTGTATACTTACACCTCTGCTCCCTAGTCTGCTGCGCTCACAGTAATTCTATCCGATGACTCCCACCTCCGGCTTAGTGGGAGGAAAAATGCCTTTGCTTGCAACCCATGGAAATTCTGACCAAGATGAAAAACTGACAGAAGATACAGTAGCTCGCTTTTCCAAGCCATCTGAACATGTTTCGGGCTTTTTTGTTTTTGCCTGAGAGGATTTTTCCATGCTCAGCATTTCATTCACGCTTCACACAAGGAAAACTCTTGGATTGATGTTGAAACTTTGATTTCTCAAATATTTCCACTTTGTCACTGCTTGCAATTGTGATCCTCTCAAACCACCAGCAAAAAAGAAAAGGAAAAGCCCTCTTTTCTCCTGTGCGTTAAACTCCCTTGCATGATGCTAACATTTCAGATTCCTGGTTCAAAGCATTTCAGAAAAATATGTAGATAGAGTGGTTATCATTTGTTAAAGAATTAGGATGATGATAATCCACATGCAATAACTTTACCTGCAACACAGACACAGTAGGCACCTTTACTCAAACCAAAAGGACCTCCCAGGTTGATCTGTACAGTGGAATGAGAATAACATACATGTAGCATGTAGCATTAACTCCTCCTTTGACCGAGAGTTATCCAAATCATCCACATGATCATCATCACCATGTGTCTTCCTAACTCATGCTTGTCTTTGTTTGCAGGGCCCTCCTGGTTCTCATGGAAACCCTGGTCGTCCCGGACCACCCGGAATGAAGGTAAGGACATAAAAGTGTCTCTGATTACGTTAACACAACATTTTGCAATACGCACTACATTAATGTGATCCAGATTACTCTTGCTTAGGTCTTTTTTTTCCAAGTTGGAGATGAAGCTGATTGCAATTTGGTTTCAGGTTCCACAATCCAACTTTAAATTGTACTTAAGTCTGTCATTCCTTTGAAAATATGGCTTCTAATGAAAGCAGTCTTGTGCTCTGTATGCAATTATGGTTATAAATGACAGGATAATACTGGGGAATTTTTTTGTTCTTCCTCTCATCAAAAAAAAAAAAAATAAAAAAACTGGAACTGATGACAATTTTTTTCTGACAGTAAGCATTTCCTTGTTTTTCGTGTAAAAGACCACAATGACGCTCTAAAAAAAATTACATCAGGGTTTTTCAGGATTGTTTTAGTTAAGCAGTTGTTTTAATCTATTGCTAACCCGTTTTTGTAAAAACCCTTATGTGAACGTCTCTTGATCTGTGTCCAGTAAATGTGTTGTACATCTGTCAATATATGCATGCCATGCAAAATCTGACTCAGAACTGTATGAGAAAATTAGCTCTTAGGAAAAGTAAAATTGCTGGATGTTTGAGCTGTTTGTTGAATATCTTACCAACCTGAAACGTTTATTCTGAACTATACAGTCAGAACTGTCGAGAAAATCTATATATGAAGATAGATTTTCAGACTATCTTTATAATTGCAATATGACAACAACCTGCTGTATTCTCCTTTAGTCTGAATGAAGAAGTACGGTCACAGTACAAGAAAGACCCCTTGTATTTAAATGAAAACATAATTTATTTGTTAAAACCTCTCACGATTTATTATGGTCCAAAGGAACCAACCTGGATGTTTTGGGCCATAATCCCAAACAGTGTGGTTACATAGAAACAACAATCTGCATCACTAAAATGATCACCACAGAAAATAAAACAGGGTATTGGTAGCATCATGCTGTGGGGTCCACCTTTCTTCAAATAAACTTTATTTTTTGTTAAAGTGGATTAAATTATGAACAATTCCAAATGCCACGTAGTTTTGACTCAAATCTTTCAGAGATCTGCTTGAAAGCTGACGAAGGTTTTAGTATTATTTATCATATAAGTGTATGAAAAATAATGGGTTTTCTAGAATAATCAATATATGATAGTAAATGTTTCGTTAATTGGAGAAAAAGTGTGGAAATTATTTATCATGACCTAATGTTTTTAGATCCCAAAAACTTGTAACTTTAATAGGCGTGTGTAAACTTTTGAGAGCCGTGTCATTTTTACTTTCTGCCTATACCAATGCAACAATTAAGATACTTAATGTTTAAACTAGTTCCAATAGTTTTAGTCATAAACAAGGCTGATTCAATTTGTCCTTCATCTGTTGAGCTGAAAATTACTTACATTGGTGTCTCTAGTTAACGTGTGTGTATATTTTGAGTTGTATTCTTAAACAGAACATTTAGTGCCCAAAGGTCTAGCAAAAGTTTATTGTGTGTAAACATCTAAAAACACAGAATGTTGTGGTTCCAAGCCAGCAGTAAATTACAATTGCACTGGTGCTGTTTCTTTTTTTAAGGTTCTATTGTCATGTTAAACCGGTTATTGTTCTGTTTAGGGATATTTTGAATGGATTTCATGCATTTTGATGATATTCTTGTATCTCCTCCTAAGTTTGGCTTCTCTGTTAGCTGCTTTTGTCCTTGGAGATCATCATTACCTCATCTTGTTCCTAATTCAGCTTGGCACCGCTCGGTACTCCTCGACAGCAACTCAAACTCTTTTATATACCCCTTAGTTCTCTCTGTTCCTTGTTGGATTCTTGTTTTCTGCTTGTCTGCCTGCCACATTTTACTCTCTCAGGAAATCCATGCTCTACACTGACCTTGTATGCTGTGCAGTTGGAGTCTTCCTTTTTTCATTTAGAGCAGCAGTAATATTCAAGCCAGAAATCGTGCAAGGAGTTGAGAGAACAGTGTGGTTTAAAATGAGGTTCAAATGACTTGCCTGTTCTTGATTCACTAAAGTTCAGGGAGTTCAATAATGGCATTGTTATATCAAAATCACTAACACCTCTTATAAAGATGTGCAAAAAGCTAGATGATTACAGCTGCCCCTGTAGGGGTATTTTGTCGGAAATACTGATCTGAGTCATTCAAGATAAAGGGTTTCCCTTTACTTGCTTCATTAAAGTTAATCAAATTATGTTTTATTTATTGTAGAAGAGCAAGAAACTTAAAACTGAATTAAAATAACACACTGCATTTCATCAGCATTACCCTATTCACTCACCATGAATGTGATGGGCACTTCCGTCTCTGTCCGTTTATGACCTTCTCAGAGTTTCTGCAGATCAGTGTTAGTGTGAACCTACAAAATGGTTAAGAAAGCTACAGAAATGTATCACCTTAAACATGCATTGCTTCATGAAGTTTGTATTCACTCCCTGTGGAGCCATTTGCTGAAGCTCTAGGCTAATGTTAGCATGCTTTCTCTTTGTTTTGATAAGACTCATTCATAATCTGTCTCATTACATTTGTAAGGTGGCAAAAATAATCTTGAGTCTTTATTTTAGTTGTTTAGGCTTCATGTATAAATAGGTTTGGTGAGTTTTTTATTTTTATAGTCTTTTCTTGGGGAACACCTGCCTTACTTGAATTAGTTTTTTATTACTATTTATTGGTAATCGTAAGAGAATAACATATTTCTAATGAGGGCATTGAGGTAAATTTTTTGTCGTAAAACAATTTCTGGTTAAAAACGGTTAAATCAAACTTTTTAAATGTGTTTTCAAAAAAATACTGTTAAATAACTTTTATGTTATATAATGTTATACGGTATAACTTTAACAATGAGGAACATTTTCACAGCAGGAGCCTTAAACAGGATAAACCAGATATCGTAAATGAATAAAGGAAAGGAGCCTGTTTCCGTGTTTTTGTGTCTTAGTCATGCAGTGTTTGTTTGTGATTTTGCTCACTTTGCATTTTTGTGGTGAACCCTTCTTGGCTTTCTGTTGCTTTCTCAAAAGGTCATTCGTTTCCTTTCTGGGAGAAGCCAGCGTTTTATTCTTTTTTTTCTGTCTCACTAATTTGCATGAACTCAACACAGCCTGTATTCCAGCTGAGCACTTCTGTCAACAGGGAGGTATTTTTAGCCTGCCATAAGAAAGAGAACATTCCTCTAGACAATATCACTCACTGTTTAACTCAGTGAGTGATCAATAAAAAACCCCATCAATTATTTCTACAAGCTTAAAAATCATAATTAGCAGGTTCTTTGGGCTTATTTAAACAGAACGTGCTCTTCTTTTGTTCATGGATATCTGCAGAGCCAAGCAGAAAAACCTTGACTTGATTTAATCTGACCTATTTGCACACAAATTTCAAACTGCAAACTGTCTGCTTGAACACAGATCTCTGGATTTATAAAGCTGACCCACACAAACAAAACCATATTGTGAGTTAAAAGAACTTTATCTCCCAGATTTCATTTGTAATTATGATAGATTTTTGACTGGGTCATTTTACAATAATCTGCTGCTATAAGTAGAATGGTTTTGAAACTATAGGGCCTCTTGAGTGGCATGCTTTCCTTACAATTTCATCTTGGGTGGATGGCCATGTCTTGCAGTTCAGCCATGCTCTTTCCATTTTCAGATGATTGTTAAAAAAAAAATACTGTGCAAGACTTCCAACATTAGGAATATTTTTTTATAACCTAATCCTGCCTTAAATCTCATCACAACTTTATACCTGACTTGCTAAGTGCTGTCTTTGGTTTTCAAAATGCTGTTTGATCACTCATACAAACTTCTCAGGTCTCCACAGATACAAGATAAAATTACACACAAGTGAACTCTTTTTTTTTTTTAATCCAAGGGAATTTAATTGCACTTTATTTTGTTTTAGGGTATTAGAGAAAAAGTGCACTGAATACAAATACTTGCCACACTTTTTTTATTTGCAAAATTAAATTTTGTAAAATTCTTTGCTACTTTGTGTTGGTCTGTTTCAGAAAATCATAATTAAATGTTTTGAAGTGGGCCGTAATTTCACAAAATGTTGAATATTTCAAGGCTTCTAAATGTTTGCAAGACATTGTAAAAGTTCATTGAACAACTTCATTGACAATGATTGAATTACACAAGATTTTTAGATACAATCTTTATTTATCTCTCCTGACATAAACATTTTAGACAATATATTTCAGATGAATACCCGCTAGGAAAACAATAAAGTAGGCATACGATTCGAAGCTTTTCAGATTTAGTTTTTGTTAAAATTTCAGTTTTGTTTGGTGAAATTTATGAGTGAGATAAACATGAACAGGGCAAAACCATGAAGTAAAAGGAAAAGAGTGGGCAGTTTTCAACATTTTAGACAAATGCAATCTGAAAAGCATTTGTCTAAAATCTGATGCTGTTTGTTCTCTGTCAAACCTCTCAGGCCTTTATGGAACAGCTGCGTTTATAGTGATGTTAAATTACACACAAATGAACATCTGTAGACAGTTTGGTGCATTTATTTTATTGAGTGGCATTAGAGTAAGGGGAATTGATTTCAAGAGCACTTTTCCAAACCTTTCAGGTGTTTTTGGAGGGGATATATAATCTTTGTTTTTATCATTTTTCTTGCACTTCACAACTGTGTGTTACTTTGCGTTATTATGGCTGAATTTCATGCAGAATTTACAAAAATAAATCGGGATGAATGGAGATTTTTGTATCAGTTTCATCAGCCAAAAATAACCCACTCATGAACCTCCCTATCTGCAGGATTGTGTGAAATCCATCACAGTACAGGATGATGAACTTCCACAGTTGTGTGATTTCATTCCAGTCAACTCAATCCTGTAGCATTTTTATTTGTGTTTCTATTTTTTGCGATAAGAACTCACACAGGAAATGATCTGGTCCTCCTTGGAGCTGTTGTGTTGTAATTGCTGAGATTACAGGGAGGCTTTTTCACCAGAAACACTGGACCCTCAATGCTGACCCAGACCGCTCTGACAGGATTCCCACTGCCCGAAAAGGGAGAAGAATGTTCACCATTACTCCCCATCACTTCTTGCTGGCTTGTTGTAAACTGAGTTACGGGATGGAATAAACTGACTGTTCGTTTGTGTAAATACAAGCGCTGGACTCCTCCTATAAGTACAATGAACTCATTACACTGTAGTAGTGTTAGTAGAATGTAAACAGCAAAGTTTCCTGCTCCTTCTCACAAGAAATATTGTTGCAATGCAGAGAATATTCAATAACACCAGATCCTGTTTGAGGAAATATGTTGTAAATTTTGAAAACATAATAATTCTTTGTTGTTTATTTTGTAGGGACAAAAAGGAGATCCTGGAATGTCACCTGGTCAAGCCCTGAAAGGACAAAAAGTATGCAATGGTACCATCTTTATAAAAACAACTTGACGTTGTCATGACATTGTGTGTGTGTGACCTAATTGATATTTTCAGGGAGAACGTGGTATGATTGGCCCACCTGGACCGCCCGGCCAAGATGGACGAAAGGTAAAAACATTCAAAGATTTCTGAGCCTAGCGATATAATTTCAGTCATAAGAAATGATTGTTCTGCTTGTTGAAATTAAGTGAACATACACTGCCAAATTGTGATGTTTAAATGGTCCAGCCAAATGAGCTTGTGTGGAAGATGAATGATCATAACATACGAATGAATTATCACATCTGTAAAAAGTTTATACAGGATTTGCTGTCTTACAAATAATACTGTAATATATCATCAGTATTACAGGTTTCTGATTTTCTAAAACATCTCAACTGAAGTGGATTACTGGGTGAAAAGTTTTGCATGCCGTCTCCAAACGTTATGTCACTCGTTCCTTGGAGAGCTCTCCTCTGAAAAATAGGACAAGTTTGGAATGTGTCTCAGTTCTGTGATGTGATCCTTCTCATGATGTACAATATTTGACTTTCTCTGCATACTGCTGAGTTGTTGCTGCAGAGAGAGAGAGACGTTTTGCAGCAGTGTCCTCCATGGTGTTATTTTATCACTGGCCTTTTCCCAAGCCCCTCACAGTAATTAAAGACATCAATAGGGGATATGCCTGTTGGGTTTTTCTATCAAGCATTATAGGAAATGACTAATTTTGTTTTTCTATTAGGGTTTTTTTTCTAAATGAGTTAGTTTTTTAAATTATTCATCGTTTTTTGCTTACATTAAGCACTTTGTATTGCCTTGTTGCTTAATATGTGCTATATAAATACAATTATCTTTTACCTTTACCTATGTGTAAAATAGACGCTCAGTTCTTACTAAAGTTGAAAACCGTTTTAAACGGAGGTCATGCAAGTAAACACATCCCTAAAAGGATAAGTAGATCATCCCAGCAGCCTGATGTTGAAGTCAGTTTTATTTCTGTAGCACCTTTAAAAGTAACAAAGTTGACCAAAGACTTTGTTAGTTAAAATACATGTAGTAGCAAAGAAACATAGTAACATTTACAAAAGAAAAACAAGCAAAAACATAGAGGACAATACATAAAATGCCTGTTATGAGTCAAACATAAGTCACAATAAAAGCTGGTGTAAATTAAAAATAAGTTTAAAAGTCTGATTAGACTTTTCAATATCAATTGTAAGGTTATTCCAGAGTCTATGAGGCCGAATCGTCTTTGTTTGGATTTCAGCTCTGCTGAGAGCATCTGGTTGGTGATCTTGTGCTCCTTTAGGGTTAGACAGGTCAAGCAGCTGGACCAAGCCATTCTCAACTTTAAAGTACCAGTAAAACAAAAATAACTAGACAATCAAGTCCAAAATATGGAGTATTTGTTTAAATTTGCCAAAGCAAGAGTATCTTCCTTGTGACTGTGCCCCTCTGCTTTTCTAATTTTGAGATTTTTAATTTCAAATCTGTCTATAAACATTTCAACTACAAGGATATAAGACATAGTTCTTCCAAAAGGGAAACAGACGATCAAATACAGTATTCTTATGTACCCTGTTTTCACTTAGTGCTTGAAAATTCTGTGTTATCCAACCACTGACATCTTGTAGACAGCTAAAGAGAGCATCCAAAATGGGGAAACAAGCATATGATTTAAAAAAGAAATAAAGCTGGATGTCATCAACATAAAACAGGGTACTATATTACGATCTTTTCTCTCCAGCTAATAGAAACAAAATAAATCATCTTGGCTCTGCTGAAGATTAGCATATCCCTCCTTGCTTGCAGCTGTGTTTGCTCTCAGCAATTTTGTGTTTTTGGATTATTCCCAGTGACATAAAGTTCCTGTAAAGCAAAATCTTGCTGCACCTGAAGCATTTGCTCTTCAGTTGTCCAAGCAGCCAGTAAATTTCTGGACCACTTCCACCTGATAGATCTCTTACACCGAGACTTCTAACTCCAGGGGAACAATGGGAAGGAAGGGAGGAGAGGATGTTAAGTTATTAACCAAAGGAGCAGGATTTCCAATTACAATAATTTTGTGTAAAACACACTTATACAGCTAAATGGAGGTCACAGAAATATCCAATTTAAAAGAGAAATAAATCTGAATGTCATCAGCATAGCAATCAACAAAATGCTTGCACTTCCTGCTTTAGTTTTATTCTACAGAGTTGATTTATCAGAAGTTTTGGTTTATTTATTCTTAATCAGTTTGTTGAATATTTAAATGGTTAATATTTCTGCAAGAATGTTGGTCATTTTGTTGGGTTCCTATGCTCTATTGCTTGTATTCCAGTGTGAGAGGTCGTGGTTGCTTGATTTTAGACAGAATTCAAACTTTCTAAAAGATGCAGTTTAAACACAGAAACATTCCTGTTGATTCTCCTTCTCATTAAAATGTTTTAATGATTCTCATTAAAATATCCTCACTCACTTTCTCCCAATCAGATTAAGCTTTTCTTTTTTTAAAGAGTTTTCCTATCTGGTAATATATGTTGTTCTTAAGTATGTGAAGAGTTAAAGCTCTTTAGACATTTGCCAGTAGAATTGAACCGAAAGTGTCTGGTGGATAAAATGAAACAGAAGTAGGGAAACTTTCAATAAAGAGAAACGCTGATGTTTTGCAAAACAGCATAAATAATTATGATTGAAAGTAAACTTCTTTTTAATTACGCTTGAGGGTTTGTGTCTTTTGAAAGCTGCTGTCAGAGTCAACCCTGGAGGAGATGGAAGCAAATAAAAAGAAAAGGTTGTTGTGGGGTGAGGATTTAGTTGCCACATCTGTGGTAATTAAAACAAAAAGCATGACAAAACGAGAAAATCTTTGTCATTAGCTTACTGTTTTCACAGAGAAGCTTTCTCGTACTATTTTAAATCTATCCTCAGCATAATGAGGTCTTTGTGAGTTCTCCAGCCATTTGTTATGCAATCAGACGGAGCTGACAGGAAAAAAGTTCTTCCATTTAGGAACGTAATGGGAAGTGTTATGTTAAAAAAGAAAGGATCACTTCTTGTGTTATGACTCATGGAACATAGAACCATGGGAAAAGGCTGATAATCTCCTGACTGATTCATGGTCAGCATGGCCCTTTACTGGAAATGGAACAGCTTGTTGATGCTGCTACGGTCCTGTCGGCTAGGTTTCTCAATCCACTGTTACAAATCTGTAAGAATTCATTTTTGCACAAGGATCAACTGACAGCCATTCAACGTATTACAAGTCTTATCCAGCTAATTAAAACAAGACAGATCCACTTGGCTCTGCGCAAGGCCACCAGACACCTCCTTGCTTGCAGCTGTTTCTACTCCCAGTATTTTCTTTGTTTAATCATTCTCAGGCACACAAAGCCCCCCATAAATTGGAGTATCGCTGAAATTCCACCAGATGCAGTTGAAACTCAAGCATTTGCTTTCTAGCTGCCCAAGCAGCCAGTAAAACGTTGACCCAATGCAGCATGATAGATCTCTTATTACTGAGTTTTCTGCTCAGAAAGTGGCCCACTGCCAAAGAAAAAGTCTTTCCTCGCTGTGGGAAATGTGTAACGATGTAATGGGAAGGTTGCCTGGGAGTCATTCAGTGGTCTGAGCAGTAAAATAGGAAAGGACTTGTGTATGTGTGTGTGTAAAATCCAAACACTGTGGAGAGTATTACCAATTCTGGACCATAGAGTCCTTTATACAGCCAGCTTAAAATTTTGGCAGATAAAACTGTATTTTTCATGAGGTGTGCAGTTTTTTTCCTTCTCCTGCTCCCCAGTTTTGCAGAGTCAAAGCTGTGTTTGCTGATTGATTTATGAAAGCGAACAGAGAGAGGCCTGCCTGTTGGGACTGGGGGTTTGTGTCACATTGAAAATAAAAATCTGTGTAGAGAATAATGCATTATTTGTCTGACAGGTTTTGTCTGTTTCTTCTGCTGTAGACGGGGGAGACAGTGAAGCTGGCCCAGTTTGCTGGTGGCAGCAGGGTTGCTCTTTTGTGATTCAAATCGATAAACAGCAGCTTGAAGTTGTTCACATTTTGTCACATTACAAACTCAAGCTTCGATGTATTTAGGGGGGATTCATGTGATCAGCCAATGTGACATATGGATCTACTGGCTCATTTGCACATCTAGACACAGAGATTTTTGGCTATTTATCTTTTTCAAAAATAGATTAAGCTGAATCAGATTTATTTGAGAGACTAAAACAATTGTTTTCAAGTGTTGCCAGAAATTTCAGCATTTAAACTTTGACTGGTCTATTCTACAGGATTTGATCTTAATCAGTTAATTATAACTCTAGCATGTTCGCTGTAATGTTTAGTTTGTTTACGCTTTGTTCCACATGTTTGCTATGTCTTCTACATGACTTGTGGTAAACTTCTTCATCTTGCAGCTTTCATTCAATGTTGGCTTTCTTGCCACTCTTCAAAATTGCCAGACTTGCTAATAATTATCATAGATTTTGCAGCCCAGAGTTACCACCAGGAGGCACATGGTAACCTAACGCTGCTTTAACCTCCACAGCTTCCTCCCTGAACTGTTTGCTGTGTCCCTTGGACTCTATGATGCTAATTGTTCACTAATGTTCTCCAATAAGCCTCTGAGGCCTTTACAGAACAACTGGACTTAAAATGAGATTAAATTACACACAAGCAGACTCTGCTCAGTAATTAGATTACCCTTGAAGCCATTTGTGTTTACTGAATTGGATTTAGGAGTATCAGAAAAATGAGGGTGAATACAAATGCACAACGGTTTTTTAGATTTTTACTACATGAAAACCATGCTGAAATGCTACATAAAAACCATGTAGCATTTTGATTTCACTTCACAATAATGCACTACTTTGTGTTGATCTGCCAAACAAACGGAAGTGTAGTTGTAATGCGTCAGAATGTGTGTAAGATTTTTTTTAATTTTTTTTAATTTTCTTTATTTAATCAGGTAAACCCCGTTGAGATCTGGATCTCATTTTCAAGAGGGACCTGGGCAGAAATCTGTAATACACAGCAACCTGGTTACAAAATAAAACCAATTTATTTTTACCAGTTAAAGTGATAGGAATCATTTTGCAAGGTTCTGCTTATGCAAATAAAACCTTTGTTTTCCTGTATTTTCTGCCTCACATTTTCTCACAAAAACACTTTTGAGTTTTCCAAATTACTGCGTCATTTTACCTGTTTGCAGATAAACAGCCAAAAAAGATGGACTGTGTACAGTTTGACTAAAGTAATGAAAATTCTTGGCACCTTGAAAAGAAACAAAGAAAATTGTTGCCTACTCTTTCACTGTGAGGGAAGTGTGGAATCAATTGTAAGCTCTTTTAAAAGATTCAGGCCCAATTTCTTGTTTTGGCCTTGCACCTCCATTTCGATGGATTACAGTGCCTCTTTTCTTTTGGGGATCAAGGAGAAATGGTCTTTCGGCTGTTTAAATCGGCCCACAACGTCCCAACCCAAGGACTCCTTTCAAGAGGGCACCTTATTTTTGTCGAGAGGAAAAGTAAGGCCAAGTACGGGATTGGCTATTTTTTAATACTCTTAGCAAATGCTTTGAGTATCTTTGTATTGTAAATTGCTTTGATTGCCTGATATTGATCTATTTTTTCAGTTAAATGTATTTTTGCAGCGAGTAACTAAAAATGAAATGACCTTTTATCTTATTCTGAGAGATCGACCTGTCAGGATGATTTTTCTCAGCAGCTTCCTGCCTGTCAGTTTCACTCTGCTTCAGACTTTCAGATCTGCCTCTGTGTCCATCAATATTAACTTTCACTGTAAAGTCAAACTATTTTCAAACCAAACTTACCTCTCAATCAGCACCATTTTACTTTGAAAGGCTGAGACAGCCATATGGAGGGAATAAAAGTTGGTGGTATGAGTGTTTTAGAGCTTCCTGGCCTTCCGTAAGCATACTATGCATGCCTGACATATGCTTCCTTTTCTCGAGACACTTGGAAGCAAAGGCTGTTAGACTAGAACAGCTTGCAGCTTATATAAACTATCTTGCATGTTGTGTGTCTGTTGAATATGATGAATAGGATCAGCTGAGTAAATACTGATGTACTTCATCATTTAGATCAGCTGGTGGACGTGTGAGCTGCACCTGACTGGGCTTGCCTGAAATAACTCCATGACGTTGGTGTCACCAAATAATTTTTAAAGGCAAATTTATACTTCTCAGGCAGCTCAGCTGCAAATAAACTACGCAAGGTTTTATCTCAACCTGCAGTTCACAATGACTCTGTAGATATCAAAGCCAAGTCAAGTTTATTTGTATATTTCAGTGACAAGGCAGTTCAAAGTGCTTTCCGTCATACAAGCGTGAGTTGTGGAACAAACAATAAGCATTACATTTTGTCAAATGCCATTAAAATCATAGCAAATGTACTATTAATCACAGGGAACTCTAAGCAGGTGGGTTATAAGCCTTGACTTAAAAGAACTCACTGTTTCAGCTGTTTTGCAGTTTTCTGAAAGTTTGTTCCAGATATTAACGTGCTACCCAGACTAATCTGATATATAGGTTTCAAACATTCAATGTCTGAAGACATACAATATTTTATAGTGCTAGTGAATGTTACAAGGATGATACAACTCGAGATAAACAAATGATGGTTTAGGTGTGTAATTTTACTACTACTAATAATAATACCAACAAAGATTAGGTACAGGATGGTGCACTGTTGCCTTGCAGCTAAAGTTGGGTTCTGATCCTGGCCTGAAGTCTTTCTGCATTCAGTTTTCATGTTCTCTGTGGATATTTCAGCCACCTCCCACGGTCCAAAAATACCGTATTAGGTAAATTGGTCTCCATTTATTTCCCTTGGGAGTAAATGTGTGCATATGGTTGTTTGTGCTGTGTGTGTGCCTCTGTGTGGCCCTGTGATGGATTGGCAACCTGTCTGGGGTCTACTTTACCTTTGGTCCAATGACAACTGGGCCCTGCATGGATAACTGGGTGTAGATAATTGATGCATTAACAGCAAAGGCATAACAGATCATCTGGAAGTCCTTGTAAAACATTTGCTGCTGCATTAGAAACATCACCAACAATTTATTGCCATAGGGAGCATGAATGTTTGGTACGCATTGAATAAGCCACAGCAGTCCAAGTAGTTCTTTCTGTTATTCATGCTGATGATAGCGGAGTGACAGTGCAATCCTGCTGTGCATTTACCTTTAAAAATAAATATCTGCATGCAGGTGAGTGAACGGCCTAAATGGGAGAATATACACCTCTCTATTTGGAAACCCAACAATGACGAGAAAAATTCTCCATAAAACATGCAAAAAATGCAAAATACTTGATTTTATTGCTGGCAAGTACTTAAAAAGTGTAATATAAAAAAAGGCAGATGCATATTTCATAGTGTGGCACACTGAAACCCAGTTTAGAACTTAAGGAGCTTTTTCTTCTACAGTGAAATTGAACGACTAATAAGCACCAGCTATGATTGTGACTTTCAACCCTGTCACAAATCCTTAAGCTTGTTTACATTTTCCTAACGTTTGGATCTGTCAGTCATGTACTTTTAAGAGCTGAAGTCTGCTTTGCAACCAATACTTTTAGATATCTCGCAGTTCATTCATGTAAGAACATTTTAATATGATCTTCTTTAGTACAGCCTGCTGACAGGAGTGCATGCTTTGTATGACATTATTGTCTACATTGATGCTACTTTTCCAGCTATTTGCCGCCTGTTGTTTACTCAATCTGCCACTGACAGGCTGACACAGCTGGCGGCTAATGACTTCACACTTGAGAGGACAGCCTTGTTCATTCCTCAGAGATAATTTCACATCTCTATCTTTGCTACTTGTGAGCCTTGATTGGGAGAAGATTAATATATTTTATAACCAGCTGGTAGAGCCATTGGAGATCACAGGGTGTGAAGATGACCATTAAATATCCTTTTGGGTGTCAGGTGTTACTGCCTAATTGGTTTACTGGCTTTATTAATTTTAATCAGAGTGCAGAGGTGGCAGTTCCTAAGCAAACACACCAATAGTTGAGCTGCTAAAATTAAAGTCAGTATAACTCCTGTGTGTAAATAGTAAAGAACTGCACAGTCAACACAGCTGATAAGTGGTCTATTAGTTTAGCAGCTGTTAAATTTGTCTTACCTGAGCAGTGTTATAAATGCATCTCTCCGTACTTTATTAAAGTATTTGTTAGCAAACAGGAGCTCCTCTTTTGTATGGGAAACGTAATTTTCTCCCATGCAGTGGTGACTGTGGCACTCAATCGTGATGGTTTCCAGTATTGTCATCAAAACGATGTTTGTTTTCTTCAAAACACATTTTGAATGGCACCTTCTTTTTCTTGTTGTGCCTCGTCCTCGGTGGCTCAACTTCTCTCACAACATTGTCGGATGTATAGAAACCTTACTGTTGTGTAATTCATTTTTTTGACATCTTCAATGTGTTGAATGAGAACAGGAACAAGTATGGATTAAGCTTCTAAATTGATTTTAGAGGCAAAATGAAGTCCAAGTTTAGCAATTAGAACTGCAGAGTTCTGGTTTGATGGTTTATTCAGCAAAGTATGATTTAGATGGCATCTGAACTTCTTGAAGAAGTTTTGCCGCCATGAAACAAAAAAAGAAGTTCAGTTGTGCTCTCCTTCTGTTCTTCTCTGCCTAACATTAGGACATTAAAAGGGTTGATTAGAGATTTGTGTATTTGCAAATAAATGCACTTCACAGTACTTTTGTAAAAAAAATAAAATAAATTAAGACAATTCAGACTTGCAAACAGCTAAGCTATATTTTTTTCTTTATCAACAGGGACAAAAAGGCTATTCTGGTCCTTGTGGTCATCCGGGCGAACCTGTGAGTAAGCTTTATTTCAGTTGATGCAAAAAGTGCTTCAGAGGTTCTCTGCAACAAGAAAGCAGCTGTTGCTTCTACGAATGGAGAGATGTCAACAGAAATATGACATGTTTAATCCCTCATCTGAAGACTTTCTGTACCTGCAAGAGACAAAGTTGATATAAAAGAACCACCAGTAAATTGTTATTTACAAATTAAAATAGAAAAATAAGTAGCTTTTTAAAAAAAAAAAGAGCAGTCAAATCATTCTGACAAGCTATATGTAGTTCACAGACAGTTGTTAGTATCAGCAAGAGATTTTTGGCTGAAGTATAAGTAGGGGAAATAGTTTGAACATCAAGAGTCATTCCTCCTCCACATTATCCTCCTTCTCTTCTCACCACTTTCTAAACTTTGCGTAATCTCTCTTTTAAGGAATGTGCTGTCTCACAACCAGAATAGGAAGAAATATTTCCTTTTATTTTTTAACTAAATTATATATTTTAGCTTAATTATGTGTTTTACATTTTTAACAACTCACAGTTCCTTCTCAGAAAGGTTTTGATATGCCTTGATAGGCAGTTCAGTTCCTATTTTTTTGTGTACTTAATAACCTAATATGTTAATAAATTCTTACTGCATCAATGTGGAATAAATTACACATGTTCCATAACTTGTGGCTCTTTGACAGTGTGTAAGATTGTAGGGTTTGGAGCTAGACAAAAAGGCAAGAACATGCTGGGATTTGTTGCAAGGCAGGGGAATTTTTTAATTAATGGAAAACCAGATCAGGAGCCAACTAACATGAACAACGACTGACCAGATGTTCCAGGGTCAGGCCGGATTCTGAAGATGCTTTAAAGGTACAGCAAATGCTCACTGGCAGCCCACCGCCGACCCCACAAAACTTAACATCAATCTTCAATTTCAATACAGAACATGACTTGTTCTTTGCTTGAACTTACAGGTTATTTTCCAGAACCTGCAGTTAAGGGACTTTAATGTTTTATTTCTGTAATTCGAAGGTTACTTTTCTGGGGTTTACAGGCTGCATAAAAAAATCCCTTATTAAATTATCCCTGGTCTTTTCCCCCTATGTTTAAATCTTTTGTGGTATAAACGTTATGTTATTTCTTCCATTTGATACTTGTGAATTTTTGTGCCTCTTAATGCATGACTTATTCAGTTTTAAAAGGCCACTGAAACTGCCGAGACGTAACTGTTGCCAGCGTATGTCATAAACGTGGTTAACTGTGTGTATACTGTAAAAACAGCCTATAATTTGTGGCATGACTTCACTTATTGACTTTGTTTAGATTTTCCTATAAACAATATGTAATATTAAACATTCCTCTCAGAGAGACTCATTTACTTTGGTCTTGCCACAAGGAAGGAATGACTCATGTGTTCATCTGTGCATTATTGAAGATAAATGGATGAAAGCCAAACTGTTCCCACTGTTGACCACATTGTAATCTCACTTGCTGTCAGATTAAATAGTCTGAGTGGTGATCTTTGTTGTGGCGCCTCTTAGACAGAGTTGACTAAACGAAAGGCCTTTATTGAAAGTTTGGAGAGTTTAATGGTGTAATATGTGCAAGTGCCAATTGTTGCAACACAAACACATCACTTATTATCATCAAATTGTATTTCTATCTTTGCTTGTTCTCTGTTACTGCAGTCAGGCTAAAAGAGAAGCTATCTGCACATAAAAAATAATTTTCCAGAAAAATGCTGACTCCTTCTGCCGATCAGCTGCTCCTTCTTCTTTTCGTTTTCCGCCTTGATCCTTGTCCTCTTCTACCTCTGACTTCTGTGCTGTCTTTGTTTCCACAGGGTGAGCAGGGAGATGATGGAAGCCCTGGGGCCAAAGGCTATCCTGGCAGGCAGGTGCAGTAAATCTAGTGTTGCGGTGCTGATTGAGCAGGGACAAACGCACACGTTCACACACACACGCACACACACCCCTACACACCCCCATAGAGTGAATAAAAGTTGTTTATATTTTATATATTGGTATTTCTTCTTCAGATTTTGTGCTTCCTTTGGCTTTTCACAATTGTTTCTGATAAGTAAGACAAATAAAATTAAGGATAAATAAAATCCTACATCCAGAAGTCCTAGCAATATTAATGTGTAATATATGGTTTAGAGGTACAATACAAACACAATATCCTTAAATTATCCCCTCACATAAATATTAATCATGTTTTGACAACTCCAAATAAAATGTTTCCAGCATTCACATAAAAGGAACAAGAACCAGAGCAACAGTGCTAAGCATGAAATCTCTCTCTGGAAATTCCAGGACTTGTTGGGATTAATGTCAAAGGTTTCCAAAGTAAGCGCTACCCTGAAAGGAAGAGAGTAATAAAAGTGTGACTAATGCCACAGCTCTCTGGGTACAAATAGGCTTCCTCTGCCCAGTTTGAATTGTGGGCGTCATCTCCTGTTCCAATTCGTTATAAAGTCTTTAACATAAGAAGTCAGAGCTGTACAGCTTTACAGTTCCTTAACATTTAATGCATGTTTTGTCTCAGCATTAAGCAAAATCCATTAAAACATTTGGACGACTGCCAACATCTTTTCAAGGTTATGATATAGTTTGGGCGCAAGTCACTGTACTTTCTGTTTCATCATGCACACACAGTAAAGTGTAATGGATTAGGTTTTAGCACCCCCTACCATTTCTACATTATAAATCACTCAGGCTTTTGTGGTCATCATTATGATGAGAACTGTTGCATTGAGCTCAGGATTTATGTTTTTGATTGTAGAGAGAGAATGGTGAATTAAATTAATTTATTTATAGATAACAATACATAGATGTTGTAAACTACAGTCATTATTATTATCAGATGTTTCAAAGGCTTAAATTCTTATTGTAATTTATTCCCATGCATAATCACATTTTGGTTTTTTTCAATCACAATAGGTAAATATCTCTTTTGCTATTTGCATTGACAGAAATGTTTTATTGTGTTTAACCTCAGGGTTTGCCTGGACCTGTAGGAAAAATTGGACCAAAAGGTGTCAGTGTAAGTAGATACTAAAACGATATCCAGTGTTTTTGTGGTTCCCTTTATTACAGACTGCTTAAGATCCGGACCTGAAATATCTCTACCACACTAATGACTATATAATTGGTTGTTTGTACTTTATGTAATTGTTATGCCTCATTTCAATAAACTGTGAAATGTTTACTGTATGCCTGTTAATCCAGTGTAGCCACATAAAACCTACATAATAACAACAATTTATAATACTTTGTGAAAGGATTCATACCCCTTGAACTTTCTCATATTTTGTCTTGATTATTATGCGATAATGCAACATAAATTAGTACGTATTTGTAAAGTGGAAGGGGAAAAAATACAGTTTTCAGAACTTTACAGTTTAAAACCCTGAAAATGTTGAGCCATTTTCCTCTAATATCCCTGTGAAAGTTTACATTTCAATAGAACTATGATACTGAATGTGTAGCTGGAGATGAAAAGGAATAGTTTAGAGCAAAGCATGTTCATGTGCTAGTAAGGCTGAGTCAGCGTCATTAAATGGGCTGTTCATGGATGTTTTCCATCCAGTCTGTCAGAGCTCAGGGTGTTCTGCAAAGACAAATGTGGAACGGTGTCAGACTCCGCATGTAAAAAGCTGATAGAAACAAACAGCAAAAGATGTGACTACAAACAGGTACTGTATGCAGTTCTTTGAGTTGTTTTGTCATATTAAATCCCAATAAAATACCATGAAGTTTGATTGTAATATTACAAAAAATGTAAAAGCTCAAGGTTGTGAATACTTTTGCGACACACTGAATTTGACATTGGTAAATTCTCAGTGATAACAGTACACAGTTGTTGGTTTTTTTTTTCTTCCAGAAAATGATTCAGAATTTTTAAGTAAAAGTAGAGTAGATGAAATACAATATGCTGTTACCATTTCTACTTTTCTGCTGGTTAGGTTTTACACAAAGATCTTCAGAGATCCCTGATGCGAGGGTATGTGCCCTTGGACTACATCGTGGAAGCCAGCACCATGCAGTCCATGGGCATATACACTTACCTCAAGGCCTGGCTCCTCACGACTTCAGCCTGTGTCAGAGACCTGGCAGAACTGTAACAGATGGCAGAGAAATCTGCGTTAGTTGTTCTGATAACTCAACCTCCTGAACAATGTCACCTATCTTTTTCTTACTCCCACTTTGTCCTTTTTTGTCATCCTCTTTTTCATTTCATTTATGTGTGCTTTTTCCATTTCTCTCCTCCATCTTTTATTCATCTCTCCAGGGTCACATTGGCGTCTCGGGGCTTTTTGGCTTTCCTGGTCCTGATGGAGAGAGAGTAAGTATTAGTGGCTGAGAGTGTCTTGCCTGCAGGGTTGCATCGTGGCAGTCCATGGGCCAAATGATGAAATAGAAATACATTTAATTGTTGCAGAAATGAGACACTTGAGGCAGATTTTTACCAAACTAGTAATCTTTAAATAGTGTTTGGATCGGCCCTCACACCACAGCCTACATACAGTGGTGGATAATTCTTGAGTGTAGAAGATGGATATAAATTTATAGAAACCCAGCTATAAATCAAATCTACACCATCAAACCACCGAATCAAAACAAAGGGATTCATGTGACTTTATTGCATTTTTTTACTTTAGCCGATGTGGATAATGACCAAATTACTGAAAGCAGGAGTAAAATTTATCTTTGTATCTGAAAAAACAAATGTTATTGCTTTTATCATGTGCAAATTTGTCATTGTTGCCTCTCGCGGCCTTCATGCTCTGATTTCTGTCTCCTTTACAGGGAATTCCTGGTGTGCATGGGAAGAAGGGCAAGATGGGTAGGCCGGTAAAGTTTTCTCTCAACATACTTCTCATTGTTAAGGCAGCCTTGTGGAAGTGACTTTGTTTGTGATCTATGGGATACAACAGTAATGCAGTGATACTGTAAAGTCTTTCAGAATACCCCTCCTTAGGCCGACTCTTTGATGGTAAATCCCTTTTGGCTTTTCGAGTTGATATGCAGAAAATGGTGCTGAGCAGCATGTTAATGCACTGGCTTTTGGGGAATGTGAGTATTTTGAGGAGGCATGGTACAAAAGTATTCATACATCACATTTTGTCACATTATAATCTCAATATATTTCATTGGGATTTTATATGATTGACAAACAGAGAAGTTAATAAATCAAAGTCATACTATTGTATGTTTTTTCTTTTTCTTTTAATTTAAGCTATACTGTTGTAAACCTTTGCAGCTGTTTTCAGGCTTCTTTATTCTGATACCCCTAAATGAAATTCAGTGTGATGTTTAGAAGTCACCTTATTGTATTCAGATTGTTCTACTCTGATAAAATGAAGTACAACCTTGAGAAGTGTCCAGGCTTGCAGCTCTTTTGTGAAGACCTCAGGGGTATTCATTCATTTGTACTAAACAGCTTCGTGAATGTTATTGGGTCATGAAGGTTCATTGTGTCTGCAGTGCATCGTGGTTCTTGCTGAGTTTCAGAAATAACTTGGCCCATTTCATGCTGGAGCTCTGTGATTCATTTTCTGTGCTTGGCCTTAATAAGAAAACTTTGTATTTTTGACAGTTTGGTTATTACTGGGCTTGTGGTGACATCTATCTATCTATCTATCTATCTATCTATCTATCTATCTATCTATCTATCTATCTATCTATCTATCTATCTATCTA
>CAEFZY010079423.1:0-13733 GCA_903066815.1 Brachyrhaphis roseni
TAAAGGTAGCAGAGGTAGAAAGAAAGAGAGAGAGAGAGAGAGAGAGAGAGAGATAGGAGTTTAGTTTTTTATTTATTTATTTTTATAAATAAAAATAAATAAGCTATATATCTATATATTTATATATATATATATATATATATATATATATGCACACCTACATATATATGTGTGCGTGTGTTTGTGTGTGTGTGTTAATATTGTAAGATGTATATCTAAAACCATCTTGACAATCAGAAAAAAGCATGTATCAGCATTGCTGTTATTTGACCATATTAAGGTCTTGTTGTTGAGCTACTTTATCAATGTATCTGATTGTAAATGTAATAGGTTTTATTGCAAAATTAAGTTAATATATCACATTTAGTATTCAAAGTGAGCCAGTGCTTCTTAGGCTATTACCCAAAAAATAAATGAACACAAGCTCTACATGTATGAAACAAGACAAAGAGCATCAAAACTCAGTTCAGTATCTCTATCTGTTTTTATCTCTTGTAATAATACGTCAATATATTTTTACTATGTTTCTTATTTAGTGTGATTTATATATTTATTGTAGGAGTCTGTCTGTCTGTCTGTCTGTCTGTCTGTCTGTCTGTCTGTCTGTCTGTCTGTCTGTCTGTCTGTCTGTCTGTCTGTCTCTGTCTATCTATATGATGATAGGTTGAGAAAGAATAAAGTGATAATACTCAGTTAAAGGCATATTGATAGGAAGAATTTAAAGCTGGAAATTTGTATAAAGCCAAGCAGTGGTTCTAAGTGTCCCCTCCACCTCCACAGCCCCCTGTTAAAACTTGTCGTCCTGCATGCCTGGCCTAAGCTATGACCAAACAGCCTTGGTTTGAGTCTTGACAAGCATTCATGCCCTGGAGCCTTTGAAGTCTTGAAAAGAAAGCAGCATTAGGCAGAAAGGGGCTGGAAAAAGAGAACCATCCACCTCACTTTCCCTCCTTTTTCCAGCCTCTTTGTAATCGGGCTGTCTTAGAAGGGGACATAAAGGTTCCTGAGGAGAAAGGGCCCAGAACAGCAGCGACCGCCACACACAGATCTTTTCACCAGAGTCGGTTGCAGGAGCCTCAGACCCTGCCCCCTGATATGTGTGTGTGTGTGTGCTGTGTCTGCACCCCTTTCCCCCTCATCCCCTCCTCCTTGTGCACCCATTGCTTTGTCCTCCCACGCTAAATGAAAAAAAAAAAGGAGTATGACCACCAAACAAAGCAGAAACTGATTGATCTGGAACCCAATACAAATGCCATCATATCTGAAGGAAAGCAATTACCATTAGGCTTAATTACCCTCAAATTACCATCAATTTAGCATGTGTAACACGGCAAATTTAAGGTTAAACACAAAGCCCATTAGGCAAATTGATGCCTATCGGTTAATATTGTTAACCGTTAAGCAACAATATTTAAAAAGAAAACATGAAAAAACATGTTTTTTGACTTTGAGATTGAAAAAAAGAAAAAAGTTATTACAGTATAACTTTTGATTTATTCCTGATATTAAATGTTACTCTAACTTAAATCTGAACTATAGTCACCAGTAGTAACAAAAACAGCCACTTATTAAATAATTTTTTACCAAAACACTGTTTGGACTTCTACAGCATGTACTTGTCAAAGAAAAAACTTTTTAGATAAACTTTTTAAGCAGAGAAGAAGAGCTTTGACCTGAATGAATTCCTGCACAGCATTTAGGTTGCATGTGGAAGATGTAAAACTCTTGTTAAACTTCCGAGTTCACTTCCTTGGCTGTGACCCCGGCCGATCGGCTCCCCCCTACAATGACCCAGCATAGGAATGTGATAGGAGGGGCAGGCGGGACGGGGGCGGGGAGCTGCCAGCAGCATTCCACGCCTCGGACTCCAGCAGATCTGAGAAACAAAAGTGCTGCAAAGACAAGAGGAGGTTAGAGCTAGAAAGGAATGAGATGGAGGGGGTGGGGGACTAATCTAAATGGGTTAAGGCAAGGGAATTACTTCAAAATATGCACGAAGATAAGGTGGAGAGGACGAGGTATGCGTGCGCATGTGTGTGTGTGTGCGTGTGCGTGTGTGTGTGTGGGTTAGGCGGGAGCAGTCTGGTGGGCTTGTAAGCTGGACGTCGCTCCTTTTCCCATGGTGTGTGCAAACACTGGACCACACCAGGCCCCGTTCTCCCACAGCACCGCTCTCAAACATCCGTCACAACCCATTACTGCTGACGCACGGCTCCCAAAGAGAGCTGGAAGGGCATGATGAAATTGGGGTCAAAGTGAATTTGAAGGCATGTGATGAGGGCCATTAAGTTATTGGATGTCTTGTGGGAAGCAGACTTTTGTCTCTCCATCTGAGTGGCATCTCAAATCCAAGCCTATAGAGAAGGGAAGCCATCGAAAGCTTCCCAAGACATTGCTTTATTCTTCTACACCTTCATGCACTGCAAAATGTATATAATGTAAGAAATGGTGTGTAACAATGCTGCTCTTTGGTAGATGAGAGTTCTTCTTACACAAATCTGTCTTGAGCAGATTCAGGTGTTCAAAGTGTTCAGACACTTAAAGTTGTGTAAAATGAAGTTCACACAGATTGGAAGCTAGCTGAACTTCATAAAGCAGGACAAGGATGCAAAAGACAATCAATAAATTCAAAATGTCAATCAGCAGCGTTCAAACTTCCTGTTCAAACCAACAGAAATCTCAACCACATCTGCCAAGAAAATAGATTACAACGCATGAAAATACCATGAAAATCTTTGTCAGATATAAAGGGATGTAAGAAAAGCAGTGCAGTGGAGTAAACACCAATATCTTCTTTGGGGTCTCAGAGGGACACTTTAATGTTACGTTAGTGTCCCTCTTTAATATGGACTTGGGTTTATTTGTTACCCTGCCAATCAGAAAATACAAAATAATATGTAAGATTTGGAAAAAACAAAAACTCATAAATGTAAAATTGTTTATGATTATGCTAACATCTGTTTTGGTAAAAGTCATAGACAACATGAATGCCACAACAGCTATTGAATTAAATTTGTTACCTGTAACTTTCAAAAGGCTTAAGTTAAATATAACCAGCATTATTTAGTTTCTTAAACAATTTGATACAAATCTGCTTTCTGGTTTACAAACTCATTAGCAACTGAGACAGTAATGTTAAGCAATGCTAATTTACAGTTATTTACAAATGTACATACCTTATAGTGATTTAGGTAACATAGACTAACTTAAAACAAAAACAAGTAGGCCTTGTCTAGGTTTAGTCTTCAGACTGACAGTTCAGAATTGTTTCATATTCATATGCTCTTATACATGGTAAAGGCAATCCTTCTGAACATTCTGTCCTTTTAAGATTTTATCAGAAAATATGAAATGAAGATGTTTGTATAAAGAGATGTCTTTTTATGTGTTATGTGATGGCCAAGGTTCCTCTTTAGATGGTACTCTGTGGTTAGCCGTCTCACTTGCTTCCCCTCTTTTTAAAGGGCATTTGTGACTACGTCTGACCAATGGTGCAACATTTTAACACAAACATGCATTTGCCAACACACTGACAGAGGAAATTCTTAAATGCGGAAAAGATTTAGCTCAGTCACCTATGTGGAGTCCTAGCACTGAGCCGGAGCATTTTCTTGATTTTATTTAAATAAAAAAAACTTTATGTGAGAACTCTTAGCTTGATGCTGCCTCAACTTCATACACCTGTATGTCATATATTTTTTTTCATATGATAGAGAACGATGATTAAACACCCAGATGTTAGAATGTCTAAAAGCAGCTGATCTGTCATGTGGATTAAATTATTCTCTCTGCAAACTCTTGTAGAATTGTTTCAGGCTTTTAACTGAATGCAGCAGACATTTCTAAACAAAGGTGTGTATGATCAAGGTAAGTTACTTTTTTACTGAAAAAAGGCTCCCAGAAAGAGATTCTGATGATTGCATTTTTTCAGTTTGAAAACAGGTTGATTAATCCCTCTGTGTTTGGAGGCCTCACGCAGAATAGTTTAAAGGGTCAGTATTATGTGTTTTCCAGCCACATAGTGTCATTTTATAGCCCAATCAAGTAACTATATTAACTTCAGTTGTTATAAAAATGCTTATTTTTCTTACCAAATATGACTTCAAAGAAATTTGACTTGCAATACAATTTACATACAAATTTGACGTAATTTGTGGCCTTGAAATCGGACCTCTGTCTCTTTAAAAACTCCTGTCCTCTCTGAAACTCCAACTTCAGCCACTGGCTAGTCTGAAGGGGAAGGCTGCTCTGTGAGGCGGAAGCTCAAAAATGTGCAAACTGCAGCTTTGAGGAGGAGCTTTGCCTCCAAAGGCGGGGCTAGGTCCACCCAGGTGTTATAAACAGCTGAATGGTTGTCACGGGAGATTAAAGGATTTCTCAAACATGCATGACAGAGTCTTGGTGTTTCATTCTCAGGTCATGGTCACAAGGCCAGCTCTTGGAACAGGACATTTAGGCAACTATTGCTGCTGCAACAACTCCAAAGAAAAAAAAAAAATCAACTGCAATGAATTGAATAATAGCAATAATGTCCAGTCCTGACTGGTGACCTTTATCAGGTGCTGGAAAGGAAGATTGAACCTCATTACATTTGTGCCAACATCATTTGAGCCAGAGTAAGTTGGTGAAGAATGTCTACATTCATTTATTTCAGCTCATATTTGATAAGTCATATATGTCATGAAATGACACATGGTACTGCTCCTTTAAATGCAGCTTTGCTTTTTAACTCCTCTACCATTTGCCACTCAGAACATATGGACATCTGCAAGCTTTTCTTGCATATGGAAGTGTTGTCATGGTGCCGAAACTATGACACGCCCAGAGACCCACAAACACATAAATCCTCACTCATTTTACAGGATTCACCAGGATGAGAAACGCAGATAAGGTTAGACTGACTGAATGGCAGAGACAGATGAAGAGCCAGGCTGCACACACTCGCCTGATGTCTGTCTCTAGTTGGCACTTTATATATATGTGTGT
The DNA here is from genome assembly GCA_903066815.1 of Brachyrhaphis roseni. Lineage (NCBI taxonomy): Eukaryota > Metazoa > Chordata > Actinopteri > Cyprinodontiformes > Poeciliidae > Brachyrhaphis > Brachyrhaphis roseni. The sequence goes on from CAEFZY010079423.1 coordinate 4,987, forward strand.
GCGAATGTGTGTGTGTGTGCGTTTTGCATGCTGCAGTTGTGATTTCACAGCCGTATATGGACACGCCCTTGTAGTAAATGATAACTGCAGCTGAGTGGGTACTGAAGCGATCGCTGTGACAGAAATTGCGTGTATATTTAGGCTGGCTTTGATGCAGTGGGACTCCACAATGCAGGGTCTGGCTGGCAGCCAAACTCCTCTGTTACCAAGGAAACAGGCTGCAGCCGCGCATCCAAAGGGGGAGCAGCCCAAAATTTAACCATTTTTGGCCTTTCTCTTGTCACATAGGGCAAGCTCTCTGTGACACAACTGCAGACACAAGGCATAAAGGAGCCATAAATTCACAACCAAACATGAATTATACAATGTATCACTTTTGCCAAGAAGCAAATTGCTTGTCAAACCTGTGATACTTGATTTGATCATAAAAGTTATCATCAAATGCAGTTATATTCAAAGTGTTACATAAGACGAAAACTCAGGTATCACTTCTGTATTCCAGTTGCAGTTATGTGTTGTACGCAGGTTTTGCACTGTATTGTAAACCCTGATGATGTTTTACACTATAATAGAAGTCATGCAACAGAATCAATTTCTTTTAAAATATAAACCAACAGAGTCTTTTCCTGGCTCTGTGGTTATCTGTAGGATTCAAAGCGAAACATGTTTCATTACTTTTGCCCTTCAAATTGTGTGTTATGGAAGTGATTCTCTACAGAACCCATTCACGCTGAATTTCTGCTCTGTGCTTCAGAAAACGTGATGACTGTTGTAACTCTGAGAATTTACCACGCTCAGCTCGCCACATATCAAACGGAAGCTGTGGCGAGACGGCTTCAAACGCACTTTTTTAAACCGAACACATTCACAGGCACTCAAACAAGGAAGGAGAATCACATGACTAAAGTGAACCCTCTGACTCTGCTGGAATCGCGAGAAACAAAAGCACACAAAAATTTGTTATTATTGCTTCAAATCCCCATTTTGAACCAGGAGTATTTTTCAACTTTATTTTGTTGAAAAAAAAAAAATGGAAAAAATTAACTTCTTCAGAAATTTGTTTTATAGGTGAGCAGCCATATTTTGTTGTCTAAGTTTAATGCCAAGACAGATTTTTCTCAGTGTGATCTTTGGTTGTTCTCGGATCATACAGGTGCAGCTGGGAGCTTTTGCAGAGGAAACCAGAGGCTTTGACCTCTCTGGAAACCGCCAAAAGCTACTGGGTAATGTCCTGTTGAGCTATACGACAGCACCCTCTGCTGGTGGGATTATCGCTGAAGCTGTTCACCTTTGACACTTATTTCCAGAGCTTTGGCTTTATATAGAAACAAAACGGGTTGCCACAAAAAATAATGTGCCTAGGTCACACTCATGCTCTGCCACACACTCTCTCTACCTTTTTAGGACCACAACTTTTTGTGGTCCTTCCTCTTTTTCTCCTTCCTCTCAGCAACCTGTCTTCATTCAACAGATCCCATAGATCTAAATCCATGGGATAGATCCAAGACAGTACTCCTGGACTGTCTTGAACCTACTGAGTTTTGTTGCTCTTCTCGCCAGGGAATAAGTCCACCCCTAAATACTTCCTTTCCACCTTCCTGCTACTCTGTATAGATAACAATGACATCTGTCAGGGTTATAACCTCCTCTGTCAACCTGTCAGTTATCTGGAAGAACAAGAGCTGACGTTTGCCCACCATAACCTTCGACCTGTGTGTCGTTCCTGGAGCGCACCTCGCTACCGTGTCACTAACTGCATCTTCATTACAAATGTGCACAAAACTTTATCGATATTCCGCTACTGTTAAAAAAACAGTTTCACAACGGCAGTGTTTCCATTAAATAAGAAACACAATTAAAATCACACGTGACTCATTCATAAGTCGTTATCCTGCAACGTGATTCTCTGACTTCTTCCTGTCTTCTTATTCTTTGTGGTTTGTGGCAGCGGCAACGTCTGGTTGTTGATAATGTTTGATTCGACAAGTGCTTCCTTTGCAGTTTTGCAAAATAAACCTACTTTGATACGGACAAAAAAATGCCTAATTTTAGTGCCAAAACTTTTATTCAAACTATTTTTATTTTTTCAAATTGTTTTTGTTAAGTTAATTTATTTTCTAAATGTCAAATTGTGCAATCATACGGTCAATGAAAACGCAGCTCCAGTCACCATACCACAGTTCCTCCTTTGGCACCTAATCATCAACTTTGTCCAGATCAAGAAGGAGATCTGTTCATCATCCTATCATCTATGTCCACTTCTTCTCTTTGTCCTTTCAGGATTACAGGGTCTGGTATCTACCATCAGCAGTGAGAGGCAGAGTATAACCTGGGCGGTCAATTGTGCTATTAGGGAAATTCACTCTTGCATACTGTAGACTATATTTGTGACCTGAACATATAGTATTTCAGGGTATCATTGAAAAGGAGTTTGAATCCAAATGGAAGTCAAGCGTTTCCAATCCAAGTTTTTGAAAACTTTGTTTAATTTTCCTTTTACTTCACAATTATGCATAAGTTTGGCTTAGTCTATGACGAGACGAGACACTGTGTTGGTTTTGTATAGATTCTCTTAGACACATGGATCTCCAGTTCAGTGACTGGCTCTGGGGAAGTTTTTTCCATTGACTGAAAATGTCCAAAGACAGTGGCCAATCAGTGCTTTAGTCAATGAACTTGGCTGACTGATTTATTAATAATTCACTGATCTTTTTCAGATATTTTCAGTGGAGTTGTGAAATCAGCCAACACATGTAGTTTTAGGCTTCTGCTTTCAACCAGATAAAGAAATTTCTTTAATTTTTATGGACAAATATCTTTCCACTGGCCTGGCGGAGATATTAACGAGCAGCATTGACTCACCATCCCCAAATTCCTCACCAAAGGATGTTCACTTGTTTGCGCTGGCCGAGTGAAAGGTCCGACTAGAGTAGAAGCTTTGTGGCCAAACTGACGGTCATGGAGGCTGTCCGTTCAATATGACCGCCCTGGAGCTGCTTTTCAAACAAGAGTAAGGAAAAAATGTGCCTCTAAATGTGAAAAGCTAGTTTCTCAAATGATTCAGCTGTTATTCCAGCTAAAGATGTTTCCTCTAAAGTATTGACTTGCATACAAATGCATGGGACAATTTTTATTTAAAAAAAACATATATGTTCTTTCCAACTCACGTTTTAGTAGATAAAGTGTGAAAACCCTTCAGTTCACATTACTTTTCAGAATCAAGCTACTGATTGTGCTGTATTCTCTAACTGTACCATGCATGCAAATTGTAGACTGTAACTATAGGAAATAGGGCTTTTAAAAAGCACAAGCACTGTCTCGAGTTTATATATAGGCAGTTTTCACTTTGAGTAACTGTGCATAAAACAAGTTACTCTGCAAAACTGACATATCTTTTACATGAAAAGTGAAGTAGACATCTTCAAAACAAACCAGTGAGACCGATAATGACTGCTGATACAAGACGAAAAAGGGGAAGACGTGTGAGAAAGGGCGAAGCCTTTCCAGTAACCCCAAATGGTTCCTCTTTCTTTTTATGTCAAACTTGTTATGTTTTACTTTCAGACATTGCTCTTCCTGTTTTTTTTTTTTTTTTGGGGGGGGGGGGGGTGTTCCACTCTACAGGCCAGTTCAACATTTCCTGTACATGCAAACCAACAGGAACAAGCAGCACTGCAACATCAACACCTTTGACAGAAGTGACTGACGCTGACCTCTGTGCACGCTCCGCTGACACATCCAGCTTTGGTGGAGCTGGAGCTGTGACATGTGCTGGGTGTGACAGCGCTGCCTGCGCTCTGTTTCTGCACAGCTGTCACTCTGGCATTCACCTTCATCTGCACCTTTCAAAAAAGCTGACACTCGTGCGCGCTATCGCCTCTCCAACAACGTGCCAACATCAGGAAATCTTTCCATTAACCTCCGGAAAGAGGTTTTATAGAGCTGACCTATAGATTGTATTATCTGTTAAGAGTACAGGGGAGAAATAGAGCTGTAGCGAGTCCTGGATCCCCACGTCTGGTTTTTCTGAGCTTTGTTGCTTCTGCAAATATTTGTTTGAATGCTGCTGATTTCATCCACAGCTGCAGTATCACTGAGCAGGCTGGTGGAAACAGTTCTCAAACCGAAACAACACACAGATTGCATAATAACAATAAACCAATACTGTTATTGAAACCGGATAGTTACATACACAGAATAATAAGAAGACATAAACATTTTTTTTTCTCACTGTCTGGAGTTAAATCAGATCAAACTTTTCTAGATTTAGCTTGGTTGAAATTGACAAAATTATTTCTATTTGCTAAATGCCAGAAAACCTGGCGAGAATATTTTTTCTACAAATGATTTTTTAACTTTGTGCCAGTCAATTTGACACAACAGAACTGCATAACAGCAGTCTGGTGTGATTTGCGTATTATTTTTAGGACTGTGATTTTCTTTTCCAATATGCAAATATTAGTTTACATCTTTAAACTGTATTAGCTAATGTTCCTGTCCACAATAGAAAGCAACAGACTGCAATGGAGACACTTGGCTAGAAACGATCCAGACATTAACCAGCTAGATTGAAGTTTCACAATAGAGAAGCAGCTGATGTCAAGCCCCAACTAGCATCTGGTGTGTCTGAGATAGCATTCTTACATTTTTTACCATTTGTCCAAGCGTAGTATTTTGGGCCTTGAGGTGAATTTGCTGGAGGATTTGTGACTATTTTAAATGTCTTCCACTTAAAATTGTTCAGAAACCTATTGACTATGGGAAACAATAGCTGTTTTTCTAAGGTATTTGCTGTTGTCTTGTATTGTATCCTTTGTTTTGTGATAAAGCACAAATGGATTTCTTTAGGATTTCAAAATTTTCATGTTGGCTTCAATTTTACTTATGAAATAATGTGAAATCTGTTTATCTTGGGATTAAATTTAAATAATTTTAAAGAGCTTGATTTTGTTCTATTAAGTAAAACCACTGAATTGAATTGCAATGTATGAAGAAAGGCTAGGTATCATAAAAAAATAATGCTAAGAGCGCCCTCTGGTGGTCACTTAAGGGTATGTTCTAAACAGTGAAAAGCTACTCTGTATTATTCTGTTTTTATGTATTAAGACTGTTTAATGTAGCTCATTGTAAAGTTTTCTAATAGATTCAGTTTAACATTCCATGTATTTAAATAGTAATGGGGAGCTTTCAAATATATATTCCTATATTCCTATGTAATATAAGAAAAAATGAACTGATCAGATTAAACAGAGATAACATGCTTTATTAGTTCCACACTAATAAAGACAAGCAGAACAGACACGTTCTGTTTGTTCTTTAATTCATTACCGCAGACAAAACACCAATCTGTAAATGTGTCACATGGCTTTTGATCACTGGTGAGCAAAATACCAAGATTATTGAAATCTGCTCAACCAAACCCAAACTGACAGGGTTTTTGGACATTTTGCTTTCAATTTTTTCTCCACCATTTGCTCCATGAATCAATAAATATCCGTAAATTCAAAAATATGATTAAATGCCGTTACCGTGGGCAGATTAATCTTATAAATGACACTTCTGGTGTCCAGAAGAAGCTTATTTGAACGTTGTCCAATTACGTTTAGAGTCAGATAACTACAAGGGCAGTTCATAGGGGAGAGACTGTAAAATACCATGGAGGAAAATACTGTTTCAGAAAATCACTTAGTCAGTGGTTACCAGATGATCAAAACTGTTACTCATGTTTTGAATAGTTTATAAATGTTTTTACATGTTTTTATTTCAAATGGATGTGACTTGTTTTTGTTTTATAAATGTTTACTGTGAATTGCACTACCCTTAGCTATACTTTGAAATTTGTCATAGCTATATCATCATAGGTCATGTATGTTGTTATCCATGTTAATTATAATTCTGTTTAACCCCTTCCATCAAACTACTAGGGGACATTTTTGACTAAATGTGGTATATGTACAGTCATGTTGATTAATATGCATTTTACCCTTTATAAAATAAATAAATTCAAATTGGACACCAGTGACTGGTAGTTTTACAGTTCTGTAACTTTTAATCCTCCTACCACCAGAGCTGAAGTTTACATTTAGAACCACTAGATGGCACTTTTTCATTTTCTTTTTTGCATCACCTTACCCATGCTTGGACTTTTTTGGATCCGACGTGAATCAACAACATACTTGACCAGTTGTAGCCAAGCGCTTGTCGGATCACAGGCCATGACTGAGAGTTTCCATCATTGTGTTCCAGAGGTGAACAGGTCACCCAGGCTTTGACAAAGAGAAGATGCACAGATGAGTCATGTCTGAATGAAAGACGGTTCATTCCAGAGCCTTCAGTATGACATAACATGGGTCAGTGGTCTTTACACTTCATTATCAGAGCTCGTAAACCAGACACCCTTTACTATAAATATTCAGGGCAGCTACTCTCACCTTCTCTGAGGATGAGAATAACGTACAGCATAGGACTGCAGCCTCAGGAGTGAGAAGAAATACTTTAAAAATATATTGAGAATGTTATTATTTCAATAAAACTAATTGAATAAAAGAAAAAAAAATACTTTATTTAGTTATTTATTTTTGTTTAGGACATGTCATGTCAATTCCATCTTAAACAACTTCCCCTTCTTTCATTTGTGAAATAGTGTCAGATTTAGAAATATCCTGTTCAGGAATGATGCTGAAAAACTAGTGTGCATTTGTTACTTCCAGGCTGGATTACTGTTATCCGTTATCATCAGAAAGTCCACATAATGCAGTTAAAAGCTTTCAGCTGATCCATAATGCTACAGCAAGAGTTCAGATGAAAATTCAAAAAGATGGATCATATTTCTCCTATTTTAGCTTCTCTTCATTAGCCCCCTCTTAAATCCACAGTAGAATTTAAAGGGCCAGTATTATGTAAAACTGACATTTTTGAGCTTTACATATTATCTTACTCCCCAATGTTTATCTTTTATTACACAGGGTTAGAATACTATTGCATCTGATTTGACAATTTCAGCACTTCCCTGTGCTGACCAATATTTTATTATTATTATTATTGTTCTGGTGTAATATTCGAATCTTAATTGTCATGTTTGTATGTAGCAGATAGCAGAAAATCTGCCTGAGAGGAATAAAGGAGTTAAAACATCAATCTTTGTCCAATGAATCAATGTGTTTCACTTGGTGACAGAGTTACTGAAATAAATGAACTTTTCAATAATAGTTTTAATTTACTGAATGTGTCTGTATGCTGTTAGATGTGCTGATGATCTTAACAGGAAGGGGAGCCCAAATCAGTTTCTGCTTAAAGCCACATACAACGTTGGGCTTGTGCCAGGCTATAAAAAGTAGAATGACCAAAAGATATGACATCCTGCACGATAAACACAGAGAACACGGTCTCAATCAGCAGTATCAGAAAATATCAGAAAACCTTTTGTTGTTTTTCATGATCCTCTGAAGATCAAAAACTCACTAAGACCTCTGCTTACCTCGCCGCCTCCCTCTGAGTATTTCCACACCTCTGTGAGCCAGCCTCACATAGCATCAGCTAGTAGCGAGCTATTCTTAGAGATCCAGCACACCAGGAAAGGCGGCGCTCTAATCTTACAGTAGTTGTTGACAAAACAAAACACACCGTAACCAGCAACACGGAAGTCCTTCGGGGATCTGTGGCATCAGCTGTGAGCAGGGATACATTTCCAAACCTCTGCTGCCTGTAAAGTCTCCATGGAATCTCTGAGCCACCCTGTGACACCCGCCACAGGAAGAAGTGGACATGCACGGCAGTGGACATGAGGCTCTTACCACACAATTATTTGAATTACCACAAACTGAAAGGCATGCTTGTAAGCATAAGAGCATCATTGTGTGGGTGTTGAGTTTGGAATCAAGAAATGACAAAAAGCCAAATGGTGGAGAGAGAAAAACAGAGATAGACTCCTTCCTCATTGCTTTCCAATTCAGTTTTAATATTTGTTTAGCAGCAAATGAAATATCAACAAAACACATCACTGGAACTCATGGCCACTTGGCATAATTTCAGCCTACCTGAAGCCACGTCACGTAAGCCACGTAATTAGAACTCTGTCAGTTCTAATTATTATTATTATCAATTTATTTTCTTTTGCCGTCAAATTAAGACAGTCATCAGTCATGTATGAAATGTGGATTTTAAAGGTTCTGCAAAACAGAGACAACTCAACAGCAGATTTCAAAAGCCCCTCTCCACGGACCTTACTTCATCATACAGCTATGGAATTTGGTAGCTTTATACAACTTCCCAAGGCCTATAGAAATACAGAAAGTTGCCTATCTCGGCTTCATTTTTTGGCTGTTTACAGCAGAACTGTACCACAGTTGTGTAATTCTCTTCCATTGTTTTTACGTTGACAGTTCCATTGATTATTTGAAAGTGCAGCCAAAATACTATTGCAGCAGAAGAGCCTGATCAGCTGGAGACTACGTTCCCTGACATGCTCAACAGACAGACTCAGGAAGTCATTTGTACCAAAGGCCATACAACTATACAACGCATCACTGAAGGGCAGGAGGGAAGAGGACTCATCTGCATAGTCCATCAACTTTATGCAAATATTATAATATACTGTGTGAACTGTAGTGTCTGTTGTGTGTAATGTCTTAAGCTGCTGGGACCTTGAATTTCCCCCTGGGATCAATGAAGTATCTATCTATCTATCTATCTATCTATCTATCTATCTATCTATCTATCTATCTATCTATCTATCTATCTATCTATCT
>CAEFZY010079428.1:0-42434 GCA_903066815.1 Brachyrhaphis roseni
CCTCCATGCATTGTTAGTAGTTTCCGGGTCTTAACATCTGTGGCCTGTATCTCCTCCTTTGGCCAGCTAATTATTCCTGTAGGGTATCTGATTACTGGCAAGGCATAGCTGTTTATTGCACGGATCTTTTTCTTGTGATCTCATCAAGGTTGCCATTTGCTTGTGATATCCCCAGGTATTTGTAACCGTCCTCTATGTCTGCTATTGTTCCTTCTGGGAGTGAGTATTATATATATATATATATATTAAGCAAATGTTGTGAATACTTATGTAAATGTGATTTCTTGGTTTTCTATTTTTAATTAATTTACAAAGATCCGACATAATGGGTGTCTCTATGTAGAATTTTGAAAAGATTAATTTAATACAATTTTGAAAAAGGCTGTAACATAACATCAGAGTTAATTCAAGATTGGATGAACTCCTGAGCAGATTTTGCTTGAAATTTAACTGACTGTTATCAAAATATGAAGACATTTAGTATTTCTGTTTCAGGGTACAAGTTAAGAATTTCAACTAACGTGAAATTTAGCATTCAGAAACAGGGTGACTAACTACAGTGTAAAATTACTCTCACTTTTTTATAATCCTCACAACAGATATTCAGCTTTTGAGCTCTAGATTGTGCATGAGAATCAACAAACTCCGGGGAGCCCCCTGTTGGCCTGGAGGTCGCTTACAGCTGGCTTGTTTAGGTATGCCTTGCGTTGGGTCCATTCAAATAACGGAAACCATCTTTTGTCAGACATCTTTTCTATTCTCAATGTTTATTTAATGATGGGAGGTAACTAAAGCAAAAAAATAAAATACAGGTCACATTTTCACTAACTACAAATTTCCACAGATTTTACTAAGCCTTGAATGAAGCACAAGGAAGGACTCTTACAGACAAAGTAAAGCACTTCTGGGGGAACATCTGGAGAAGCAATCTGGGTCACAGTACATCACATTTAGTGCTTGAGTGCCACAACAAACATTAAGACACTTTACAAGACGATAACAAGAGCACTAAATCAGGAAAAACAGAAGAGAGAAATGAAACAGGAACATGTTTGGTTTCATAAACAACTCTTTCGTCTGAGTTAGTTACTCCATGTTGACAACTTGCTTTAATTTAACATCAGTAAATCCAAGAAACAAAGTCATAAACTAAGTAAAAAATATTTTTCAAACGATTAATTAAAATGACTGGAGACTACTTGGTGCTGATCAGTCATTTTTTATATTCAGGAGCAACCTTTGAAAACATCAGTCCGTTTCATTGCTCCTAGCATTATGCTCTATTTTTTTTTAAACAATAATAAAACAGTCCTTAAGCATTTATTCACTTGTTCTTGACCCATTTGTCATACTTTATTTTAACATCTAATCATATTTAAGAGATAAAGTATATCTTTTTTGAACATTTTCTCTCACATTTTATTCTCTACCTGACCGAACGATGATGCAAAAATTATATCAGTCCCTTACAGTGTTCATCTATAAAATATCACTGGTTGTTTGCTGAATTCTTTATGAAAATAGTTTCGTAGTCACAGAAATACACAACATACAGAAAAAACACAATGACACAATAAGTTACCAATGCAAACACCTGCTTCAACTATACATATATTTAACCCATATGTCAAAGTGTTCATGTAGGGCCTTGTAAAAGTATTCACACATTTTGTCACATTAAAGCACTTTACTGGGACTTTAAACCTCCATGCGGAACTGCATGGATGTTTTAAAACGTCCTATTTGCAGTTTTTCCCCTAAAAAGATGTCGCAGCAAAATTGATCTTTTTGGCCCATATGCAAAACTGTGCAATAGCAACTAACACTGAATGCACCATCCCCTCAGTGACAAACGGTGGCGGCAGTATCATGCTGTGGGGGTGAAAAGTGGTTCTAAAAAGTGTTAACTCTGGGGAACTGAAATTAAAAGGCACAACATCGTACAATTTGCCAACCATATATCCTTTTCCTCAAACGTCTGCGCCTCGTTGTGACGGTCTGTCCCACAAAATCTCAATAAAATACAATAAAGTTTGAGCTGACAAAATGTGAAATGGTTCAAAGGAGGTGAATACTTTTGCAAGACTTCATCTCCTAAAGTCACATGTACATTCGTCTCTCCTGCGGCATGTGGCTCAAACATTTCAATACAGCATCAGAATGTCGTGCTGTAAGCAGTCGGAGGATACTTAACCACGGTAACAACTGCACAAACTCAGAGATCGTTGAGTGCTGCTGTATATTTTTCTAACCTTCGTAAAGCAGTCCCTGAGAGGAGTTTCCTGGGGCAGCGTTCAATATTTGTCGCCGGAAACTGACAGAAGTGGGCTGAACACTGTGTGACTCTGCACTCATCATAAATAAATGTTGTATTTTCATTTATATACAACATTTCTTACAAACACAGTTCATCAGCACAGGACCAGTCGTAACAACAGGCTATAAATACAGTACTTTCCCAACTAGTAAGCACTTTATAAATGCGACACTCAAATCCTTCAAACATCCTCTCTGATAGGCTGAGAAAACATAGCCAGAGACAACGATATATTATTTTTCTGTATTTGTGTTTTTTTTAATAATTAATTACATTTTATTATTGTATGTGGGCTTTATTCACGATTAAAGGACCCAAACACGAACGAGAACTAGCTCTCACAGGCTTGGACCACTGCTAAACGGACCCTTTACTACACAATAAATCGAATTTACAAGTTATTTCCATAAAATGCGTCCCTCGTTCTGAGCGACAAAGTTTTAAAACCGTGGCAAGTGGCACAGAAAGCTTTATGGCTGCTCAGTTTCCAAACAGAACAGCTCTTATCTGTATCAGTAAACTGTGGATTATTGAGACCGCTGGTTACAAATCATGAGCCCTTATAGTGACTTCTTGATTGGATTACTTACAGCAGATCATGTCTGTTCAGCCAGAAGGCGCCACGGTAGGTACTGGTGAGAGGACCAGTGGAGCTGCGCCGTGGAATTCAGTCCATCATGAGCCGACCAGCTGTGCTTTCTGAGGATTTATCCAAAAAATGACAATGCATTTATTTGAAGTTTATTCTGTTAAAGCTGGATTTGATGCTGCTGCTTCCAGGTTTTTTTTTTCTTCTGTGTAATAACAAATCCATTTACAATTCTAAAAAAGATGTCCACCACCTATTTGTTACACGGTATAAATGAAGCTGACTAGATGACCGTAATGCGGTAGTTGGGGTCGTTTGCTGTGCTGGAGCCGTCGGTTTTGACCACGGTGACCTTGGAGGAGTGCTGCGAGCTGTGCAGCGCGTTCCGCCAGCAGAGGCGCTCGCGGTAGTTCTGGGCGAAGATGAGCAGCATGAGCGGGTTGATGCAACTGTGCGAGTAGCTGAGGCAGATGCTGATGTTGTACGCGTAGACGAAGGCGATGGTGGGCCGGTTGTTGCTCAGGTTGATCACCTGGATGACGTGGTAGGGCGACCAGCAAATCAGGAACAAGGCGATGACCATCAGCACCATTTTGGTGGCCCTCTTGGCCCACACCGACTGCTTGCGCTTGACCCGGCGGATGGAGCTGAACACATGGTAGAGGGTGAGCGAATAGAAGGTGCTGATGATGATGAGCGGAATGATGAAGCCCAGGATGGACTGGTAGAGCGTGTACCAGTACATGTCCTCCGGCCCGTCCAGGTACATCATGCACACCTCCATGTGCTCCCTGCGGATCACCTTGGCGTAGATCATGACGGGCACGGTGAGAAGGACGCTGCCCAGCCACACCAGCAAGTTGATTACGATGGTCCACTGCACGGTCCGCCGCTCTGAGCTGGGATGCACAATGGCGATATACCTGAGAGGAAAAGAGATTAATACATTTATACCATGAAATAGAGAATGAAGATGATTTTTTCCAGCGCATGATTCTTAGGCGGTCATGTTAATGCTGGAGGATCTTGAAATCAGGATGAGACAAATTGCACTACATTAAAATTTGTTTCTCTGTCTTGATGAAAAGCTATATATTAAGGAGTGCTTGCAGATTTATAATAAGATTAGATTCTTCCAGCTCTCTGCTTTTATTGCTGAGAGCTGGAAATCCATGCAAGAAAAAGAGCAATTTAAGTGCAGTAAATTATATACATCCATCCACCTTTTAGTATTGTGTCATCGTCTTTGCTAAGATTTTCTATGTCAACAATTTTGCAATTTTCTAAATGACACTCTGCTGAAGCTTTAATAGCTGAGAAGAGTTTAAAGGATGGATAGGAAAAGGTCTCTTTATGTGCAGAAGACCTATTGTTATAAATTCATTTTATGCACGATTTGGAAACTTCTGCTTGGGTCTCTACACCTTCTAAACAATCTGAGTGCTTAAAAAATAACCACAGAGCCTTTTTCTGGCAATAAGTTAATGTTTTTTTTGGTGACTTGAAAACGAAACATTTCAAAAACTCCCCACTTGCTAAGTCACAATTGGGTGGCACTGCCCCATTTACTACCAACCTCAGCCAAGCCCAGCCTCTCACCTAGCAACACAAGCAGAGTTGAACAATGGCTGCTGGAAAAGACAAGTGTTTTGTTGTTGCATCCTAGATGGTTGTGCAGGAGGCTCTACTTCTTCTGCTTCTAGGTCTGACTAAAGGTCAAAGGTGCATGGTTGTATAAATGTGCATATGTGTGCAGCAATGTTTAGTTGGACGTGGCCACACCAACTTTTTAGATTTAAAGTGACAAGAGGTCCTAAAACAGCTCATTCATTCTAAAAGCTGAAAATAAGCAGAACTGATCAGGGGAAGTCTCATTGTCTGAGGATTGTTTTTTTCATAAAATATAATGAAAATGTTTTCTTTAGCCCACAGACCTATCCAAGGAAGCATAATAGATCCCCTTTAATGAAGAGAAACTAAAAGCTCAGAGTCTGAAACGTATTTATTTCTATTTCCATGATAGTCCAAAAAAAAAGATAAAAAATAATAATAAAAAAAACACTTCTCTTGAATGCTGCAATGTCTTTTCTAGCTGATTTTTTTCCTAAAACATCTGATCGATATTTAGATGTTGTTAAATAACCAAGCCAAATATGCAATTTTAAGTGTTTAAATTTATAACACCCAGTGAGAAAACATGTCCAAAGACAAGACATGAACATGAGCATTTCGGATTCATTTTAAATCTAAAGTGCTGGTTTTACGAGGCTTTACAAGTCAGAACAGTTTTATTATCTCATTTTGTATTGAAAGCTGTTTTGCTTTTGCACTTCAAAGCCATCCTCTACTTTAAATCAGGTGAAGATTACATTCTTCCATCAAACTGCTGCGTATAACATCTTTGCTTAAAGGTGATGGCATTTGTCAGGGGTGGAACAACCCAGCCAAATAAGCGTTTAGGGTGCTTCTATTATTTTGTGTCTTATCCCTAATAAATTGGAAAACTGCATTTGCGGTATTTATATAATTTTGTTTGATATTAAATTTACTCTGATGATCTGCAACATGGAAGCGAGACAGCTAAAAGAAAACAAATCTATAAAGCATCATAGGAGTTGCATTATCAATACATATGTCATTTTGGTATGAAACTGAAAGCTGTCTAAAGACTAATGATTCAGAGAGCTTCTGTGTTGGAGAGAAAATTCTTGTTTGAACAAAGCTTTAGTTAGAAAAAGTATATTTCCTAAACTCAAGTCTGCCAACAAGCTTTATCCTAATACGTCATTGCCACAGAATGTCACATTTAAGCTGTGGTTGCAATGGAAAAGGTTTTAGAAAAAAACCACAAACATTTATCGCTATTACACTGGTAGTTCACTTTTATCTCAAACCAATTGATCTGGGGGGTTTTTTGTGTTTTTTTTTTTTGTTTGTTTTGTTTTTATTGGTTTGGACAGATCAAAAATAATTGTAATAATTAAAAGTAAACCAATGTAGTTGAGTTGGTATGTTTTAAATAAATGGTTGGAATCTGACTAATTTATTAAAATTTTAGCAATAACATAACTTATTCTCAGAAACTTGTTAAAACAAATATCCTGTGAATTGGAACAGTTGGTGTTATTAGTGTAGTAAAAGAAAGTCCAACTCATAAAATTCATTGATACACACACACATGTATTTATTTATTTGCATTCCAGTCTGTTTTTGTTTGTCCTGTTTTTATGCCCTTACATATTACTAAATAAGCTGATGTACTGAGACTTGAGTTGCCACTTACCGGTCAATGCACAGCACTGTAACTATCCCCACGGTGGTGAACTGGTTGCTGACATCCACCACCACCACCGCCTTGCACATGAAGTTTCCGAAGACCCACTGCCTGTCCCTGACCAGCTGGTGGATGTTGAAGGGCATCACCAGCAGGAACAGCATGTCAGCTATGGCCAAGTTGAGCACGTAGATGTCCGAGACCATCTTCTTCTTGCACGCTGCGACCGCGTAGATCACCAGCGCGTTGGCGATGACTCCGACGGAGCACAGGATGCCGTAGATGGAGGGGAAAATGTGCATGAAGGTGGTGATGTCGATGGGGCTGTAAGGCGCGGCAGTTGTAGTTAGACATGACAAATCACTAAAGTTGGACGACGTTTTGTTTTCGCAGATAAGGTCCGTTTCATTCATCTTTAGGTGCCCGCGTTATAAAAAATGCAGACCACAGCTGCCGTCTGCTCTCCAAACTTGTGCGTAAAACTTAATTGCTCGCTTTCCCGTTGGCGGCGCCAATCCGCGTCAGATTTTGTACCAAAAAGTTAAAAAAAAAAAAAAAAAAAAAAAAAAAGAAGAAGAAGAAGAAAGTATGAGCGAGGATGACTACTTGAGCAACAGATGGCATACGAACCAGCTGTGATCTGGCCAGTGACTGCGCTCAGCTGCTCCAAACGCGCTGAGAGCCTCAGTGGACGCGCAGCTCCCCTCCCTTTTGTGATCATATGTGAGTTGTGTGTGTGACATAAGCAAGTGAAAAGAATGCTTTTGAACTGGACATCAACCCCAACTTCAAAGTCAAATCTGATTTCATTTGATGAACTGCACACTTTTTTGCACGACTACACAAATACACTAAAAAAGCGTTTTCTCACTTCATCCCCAATATAATCAACCAATAATGTATATGGTCAGTTTATATTTTCTGCTGCTTTAACAGTACTCTAAAACTAGGGTGATTTTTTTAAAATTATTGAAATCATTCTCATATGATGAGAATGACTGCAGTTCATGTGTATAATTAATACACTTTTAATTTAAATCAATAAATCTTCAGATTCATTCAACCAGACAAAGTGAAACAGCATCAATAGGAACAAAAGCAAAAATGTCCCTCTCTCATAGATGTGGTAAACGGCAGTGGCGGCCACCATTAGTCTGGATGTGAGCACAGCTGCACCACCCACTGCTCTTCTGGCTGTGACACTTAAAACCACTCAGCGCCATCCAAAAATTGAGTTTCCACTCTGCTTTTTCTTTCCTTATTTCTTGTTTTATTTTTTGACAGCCTCTTTTCATCCTTCTGCAATACAAAACACCACCGAGTATAACAATCCTTTTTCATTATTATTTTAAGTGTAGCCTCAAATTTTCGTATTCAAATGTAATTCTGCACTGGATGATCACACCAGAAAGCACAAGATGTAATAAGAACTGGACTGCTGGTGAGAAGTCTGACATTTCTCTATAATGCAGAATGATTATTGTGGTTATTCTCCCAGTTTTCAGGACACAGATTTACAATTGTTTGTGTTACCCTTTACAATAATAAAAGAAAAAACAGCTACTTCATGAGGACAGGATGGAGTGATGTGAAGGCTAAAAGCTAATTCATTTGCCATAAAAGAAACCATGCTTGCAGCACATGAATCTTATGTAAGGTGTAATATCTTATCTTAGCTCCTCCTGTTCCAGCTTTATGTGGTTTACGAGACTGAAATCTGAAATTGGAAAGTTAATTGATTTCTCAAAATAATTTCCTAAGGTAAAACTCATTTATTGGATTGAGTCATTGCACAGTAACAGAAAAGCTTAAATCATTTATTTTCCACAGTTCTGATGAGGATGAGTTACTTTGATAATTTGACTATTACATGAGACAATTAAAAATAAATATCCCATTCTGCTGCTGTCAAGCCCTGGACACTCGTGTAAATGAGGTTTTAATCTCAGTAAGACTTATTTTTTTAAAACCAGGTGTTTTAATACAGAATTGCAGCCCAACTGAGAAGCATAAGCAGATACTATTCAGTACATTCACTCAATAGTTGGCCGGGGCTTTTTCTGAACGAATTATTGCATCAATATTAGGTCAGTTGTTGAGTACAGTGTCTCTCATCCTTCTCACAATAATCCATTGATTCTCATTGAGGATTAGGTCAAGTGAGTTTGCTGACCCATCCAGCACAGTAATCCACTGTTCAATAAAGCAGGTAACTGGTACTTTCAACGACGTCCTAAAAAGATCAGTGTTTCTATAAAGCTTATCAGAAGAGGGAAGCACAAAGTTCTCCAAAATATTCTAATGGATGGTTTTGATGATGTTGGACCAACAGCAGCAGATCATCACTGATTGGGGGAATTTCTCACTGAACCTGAGGTTTATTTCTCCCATTTTTCTTTCAGACTCTTCAGGTTTAGACTGGGTTTGAAAAACAACCTTGGAGTTTATTTCGCCGCAGTTGCCTGCAGCAACATGCAAATGTTGCTATTGTTTCTACTACTGGCTTGGCATAAAATATTGGTTCTTGATTATTGCATAATTTAACTTGATGTATCTGTCACTTTGCTGCCACTGCACTGAAACGTATTTACATTCTATATTACAGTCCTGTTTATTTGTTTGATGTCATTTTCTGAGAAACTGTAGTTTGGGTTTCTGTTTGCTCTGCAGCCCCAGTACATACACAGACAATGCTACTGAAATTTAAATACACAGAAGATTTTTGTAGAAATCTAGAAACATATAATTTTTTTCATAATTATACAACAAAAAGGTTGCCAACAAATTGGAATTTTTAAAATTGAGTAAAGATTGAATTTGTAATGTGTCATTTGGCAACTAGTTGAAGAGAAATACAGAAAAGTTGACATATCTGTTATAACTATGTCAAAATATAAAACGTGAGAAAATAAAACCGTGGGGTTTTTTTCGGCTCCTTTTAGGATTTTACCAAGAACTTTCCACATAACCTTCACACTCCCCTCCCATTTTTGTTCACTGTTCTTTCACCCTAAACTACTTTAGCATATCATGATGTTTTGTGAAGTGAATGTTTGCTCTCTGAGAGCCTTATATGTCAAAAATGCAATTTTCTTTTGAGAGTGTTCTGACATTACTGGTGCATGTTTAAATAACAGGAGTCAAGTTGTCATAATGTAAAATACAAACAGGTTGAGACGGTGAGTGAATGTGAACTATTTAATGAAACAATGAAAATAATTTACAAAAGAAACTAAACAAGGACATTACAGGGACCCTTATCAGAGCAACAAACGGAGACCATGTACATGCAAGGAAACAGGGTATAACAGGAAAAGCAAGCAAGTGAAAGCGAAGTGGCTTCATACTGGGAGTTCGAATGCTGGAACAACGGACAGAGAGACAGAGAGAGAAATAAAAATGGCACAAAAGAGTGTGGAGGAGTAAACATAAGCAAGGTTTCTGGGAAATCACATCTAACCAAGACATAAACCTACTAAGCACAAGAAATATGTATAACAAAACGCATAACAGGAATAAAATAACTAAGACTGGAGCGAACTAAGATAAAACAGAAACAAGGCTGATCTAATGAAAACTCAATGACTCAAGATCCTGACATCAGTTCTGTTACAGAGAGGAACTTTGCTGCAGAGCTTTACTGACCCGACTCTGCCTGCACACCTGGGCTTAATCACCCAGGAGACAAGGGAATATAAGGAGCTGCAGGATCTTCGTTCCTTGCTGGATTATTAACCGTTATAGTCTCCAGCCCTCCTGCAACTTGTTATAATTACGTAACCTTCTCTAGTGACGTCATGAACATCTTTGTTTCTCAACTTGATTTATTTTCCAGTGATCTCAGCTTCTCTCCTCCTCCAAGCCTCTCAAGATTCACTTGTAGACAAGATAACCTGCCCAGCTGTCTCCTCCTGGTCCGATTCCCTTCTTACCTGCCTGCCCCAATCTCCACCATCAGACTCACATTCTCTTTGAATCCTCAAACTCTCTGGTGTTCCCCGAACTCACCTCTTGAATAACTCCTTGGTCTTTGCAACACGACTTGCCCCTCTAATGCCTGCCTTCAGCCTCAAGCCACAGGAAGCCGCCAATCGCCCCCCTTTACCTTCTCAATTTTTGAACTCCAAATAACTTCCCTCTGTCCCCTTCAGATGAACCCGGACAAGTCTAGAACTGCTTCAGCCTTGTACATTCTCTCGTCAGTTGTACATATGTGACTCCTAATAAGGGTAAGAAAATTTCCACCCAACCAGAAAGTATTTAAAAAAATTTTTTGGACATACAAAATAAAAAATTACATCAGTCAAACCTGGAGGTGACGCACGCAGGAGCTCGTTTTCCTGCTTCGTTCTCAGGTCAAAAGACAACAGTCTCTCCCCTCTGAATTTAAAAGCAGAAAATTAAAAGTCCGACAGACTTCTGCCTTTAAGACACAGTTGCAGTCTGATGAGGTGATTAAAATAATTGAGCTTCACAGATAAAAATAGCTGAACATCAGCAAAACAATAAACCTCATGTAAAGCTGCCCAAAGCGCAATCAGAATGAAAATTGAAGAGAGTATACCTGCAGCATCTTTTGACATTGTCAAGAGTAAAAGTTTTCTTGAAAATTTGACTGCAGTGCGTTTGTGTGGGTGGGTGGACTGCGCATTAACAGGTAAATAGAATATAGTTGGCGTCTTACCCTTGGCTTCCACCTCCAATCTTACAATTTCCAATGGAAGACCCATTTTCTTTGACCAATTACAAGAGAACATGACATCCTCCTCTGTTGTTGAGCTATTTCACACTATTTTTTTAGCTGCAGGGGAGAAAAGGTCTAGTAAAACTAAATAACAGAGTGCACTTACGTTTGAATTAACGTAACCTTGCTACATAGCAACGTTACGTACATTTTGTCTCATGTAGCTTTAACGACATGAAAAGCTGTTCGTGTCGTTCATGTTTCAACTACATGAACAGCTTTTCCAAGACCTGAGATGTTTCCTCCACAAACATAAAGATTTGTGTTCTTCCCTCATGTACAGGGCTGATATGAGCTGAGCAGAGAAACCACGGCAAACGACGATAAGCATCTCTACCACGGAGGAAGTTATTGGATTGCTGAAGGCATGCAATGTTTGATTTCACTGACAGCAGATGGAACCCTTTCCAGTGCACAATAAATCCAGGCTGTCAGGTTCACCTTCAGTAAAAGCTTAGACGCCGTAAGAAATGCAGCACATGGCAGTGAAGGTGAACAAGGAAAGCGTTCAAAAGTTTGTCCTTTTTATCAACAAATGCAGGTAGAAAAATAACTGATTTAACTGCATCAGTGAGTTCATAAATTATTGAGAGCTGTAGCTTGGAGACAACATTTAAGTTACTCAAATCTTTTCTCTTTCATGTGGCTCAGAAAGAAAACAACAAGGATTCGTTGTGTGCATTACCCAACCCACAGTCGCCTTAGTTAGTCTGACTGTTGACTCGGTTTAGGATGTCAGTCGTAGTCATTGCATAAACTGGGTTGTGTCTCTCCCTAAATCTGGTGTTTGTGATCATTTTGTAATCTTGGGGCAATGACTTGTAATGGTGAGTGATATGAAATCCATCCTCTCTACTGTGTCCCCTACATAACTGATTTTTGTAGCAAAAGTCTTAAACCGACTTAAGCCATTATTTTTGAGAATGTGATGATATCACACCAGTTCTTAAATCACTAAATCACTGCAATTAAATCTGATTTCTCAAATAATAGATTTTAAAATTATGTGTTAGGTTTATGGAGCATTTCACAGAGTTTAGTCGAAACACATTTCTAAGGCCTCCAGAGACCCATTTACTCTGGGTTCCTGGTACCTGAATTAAACAAAGAGAACCAGCATTAAATTTTCATGTTCTTCAGCTCTGGAAAAAAAAAAAAAAAAAAACTCCCTGAAAATTTGAAATGTTCAGAAATATTTATTTTTTTTAATCTAGGACTGAATACATTTTTGTTTATGGCAACTTTTGATCAAAGGATCAGACTAATGATCTATTTGATTGTCTTTCATTTATGCCTTTAATGTCTGCAGTTTTGCATTTGTTTGTTCTATAAAATACTTTCATGCTGAACTGGGTAACTTTCAGTATGACTGCTCCTATATAAATACATTTATTTTGCATTTTTCTATTAAAATGCCTTTATCAAAACATTCTGTTTACCATGACATTTTCCAGACAACACATCGTCATAACCAAGGTAGTGCCATCTCCGTATAGTAGACTTTACTCAAAAGGCTGTTATTGTTACGTAAAAATGTTCAAAAACTACTTGTCCACTTAAAAAAATCTGTATTTGTTTAGGTTTCAAACTCTTCTTTTGGACTCTAAAATATCTTGACATTCTGTGCTATTTAAACCTAAGAAATGTTTACAGTGGTTACAGTGTGGTTTACCAAATCCAAAAGGACTTAAAGGATTGTGCATGTGGAATCCAGCATGAACTGCTATGGACTGATGTTGCCCTAAGCAGGAATCTTTTTTTTTTTTTTTGCTTGTTTATACAGTTCTGCAAAGCCAAGTCAATGTGCCCACTGATGTGAGAAGAGGTGAGAAGAGGTTTGAGGGTCTTAGCTCCCATTTACACAGTGGCCAGCAGCGGCGGTCAGTGTTTGCCACCCTTTAACCTTTGGGTGTGAGTGATTGTATCTGTGTGAATGTCAGGAAGCGTCACTGGAAATGATGCTCCTTTCCAGTGATCCTGCATTCCAGAGAATGTAGGATCACTGGAATGCAGGTGAAGGAAATGCATTTCCTCTACCATAAAGCAACAAAGTGACGAATCACCCCAAATTAGTCAATAGCATATAAAAGCAAGTTGTATATACTCTCTTTAAAAAGAGCATTTATAGCAGACAGGTGATATCATTTTTCTTTCACACATTTTTGCACCACTATGTTAATGACACTACTTCTTCTAGAATCTCAGAAACATAATGTGTCGTTTTAAGAGTGAGAAGACAAAAATACAGCTGCTATTTGTATAAACACGCGTGCAAAATTTGGTAGTATGGCTGTTATACGTCCACAATCGATCATGTGTTGTCGGTGCTGCATGGTTCCAGTTCCCAAACGTCTTCTTGTGCTTGCATGAATCTTGATTGCAGGGAATTGAAAGTATGACCACATTTCAAAGGAGATCGAGAAAAAACCCACAAAACATTGGCTATGCAAAATCTAATCTGTAGTGGCACATCAAGCAGCTGTCAGTTAGCATTTAGGACTTGTTCCCCCTAACATTTCCTTTTCCCAGTATTTCTTTCATGGGCTAGAGTAAGCTTATGTTATTTCTTTAAACAACTTCTTCCCTTTTTTAGATATTTTCCTTTGAGAGCTACGTGAAAGGCTCCGGTGCTTAGCATGGATCTGGTCTCAACTTTCAAGGGAAACTAGAAGAATACAAGTGTTTTCAGAATTTCATATTTTGAATGAAGTGTTTTGTACGAGTTAGTGCCATAATCGCATCTCTTGAGTGATTCCATTAGCAACCACCTACAATCATTTCTCCACGTCAATGAAGAGATCTTTTCATACCCGTGCCTTAAAGATGTGTTGGTTACAGCAAGGTAATAACATGAAAGAGGAACAACAAAAGACATGAAAAACTGTATTTTTCTTCCTGAAATTAAATACATGAAGTTCATGTCCTTTTCTAAAATCGAAACACTTATTTCTCTTTCAGCATTATTAATGTGCTTCTCGGTAATTCAGGTACAGTGAATTAATTCAATATTTCCACATTCATATGGCATTGAGTTTAAGAAAATGTTTTGAAAACGTTGCCATATTTCTTTTTCTTGATTGACGATAATTGCTTTTAGCCCCATTAGCAGTTCTCTATCAACAACAAAAAAAAAAACTCATCAAGTCGCAGAAACAAGCTGTCCTCTCGTTCCAACAAAAGAAAAATAAATAATCATGGAACAACATGCTCAGCTGGAAACCGTTCACTGGTAAGTCGGTCTCCTAGCAGGAGGGAACTGCCCACACCTCCAAATTGCACATATGATTGCTGAATGGAAGGATGGAAGGATGAAGTTGTGGGATCTCCAGATTGCAGCTCATTATACAAAGTGTATGTGCCATGCTGATAAAGAGAAACTCAAATCCAATTTAGTGATAAAGAAAGTCGTCTCTTTTCATTCCTAAATTAGATTAAAGGGCAGAATAAGTTTTGGCACTGGCAGTGAATCAGAGGGTTTATAATCTAATTTTACATTAGTCTCAGTGTGATTCATAAAAAAACAGTTTCAGTTCAGTGCACTGTTGTAATTACCGTATTTTCAGGACTATAGAGCACACCTCACTATAAGCCGTATCTACAAAGGTTTTTTTAAAAAAAACTGATGACGCACATATATAAGCCACTGATACCTCCACCGCTCTGGGTTTTTTTAAGAACACAGCAGCAGAGGGCTGTGTTCTTAATAAATCTAACTCAGTGCACTCTGTTATTTAATTTTATTAGACCTTTTCTCGCCTACAGCTAAAAATCTATTAAAGACGCAGCCCTGCGTCTCCAACACCGAACCATGGATTCGTTCACACCGAGCTTACTTGTAGCAGCTCTATTTCGATCCTGTACTACCAGATCGATAGCCCTCAACTTAAAAGCTGCACTATATGAAAGTCTTCCTGTTGTTTCCATGATGAGGGGGTGTGAGTTTGAAGACATTTCTCAGTCATGCCTGCTGCTAGCGTGTGCTTGTTCTAAGTGAAAATTAGCGCTTTCTTCTTTGATTTCCAATTTTGACTTCTAATGATTCACTTCCTGCTAAAGAGCCCCCTGGTGGTTAAAGAAAAATCCACAGAAAAGCCACATCGGGCTAAAGGCCGCATGGTTCAAAGCGTGGGAAAAAAGTAGCAGCTTATAGTCCGAAAAAATACGGTAGCTAGTGATCAGTACAAAACAAATTAGCGAATTCCTAATTTTTGTGCATGTTTCTTTTTGACTGCGCTGGCCAAGACGCTCTTCCCCAGGGTCAAACTAATTCTCAAAGCTGTATGCTCATCAGTGTGTCGCATATGTGCAGAAACCTCCTCACCTCTACCCTAACAGGCACTTAAAGTTTAAAAAAAGTAATGTTTGTTTCTCCCCACCAGTAAGGCTGGCGCTGATAGTGGAGGTGCAGAAACCTCTCATATGTACAGCAAAAACTTTACAGTAGCCTTAAAGTTATTTTATTAGGCACACACTAGTATATTCATCGGAGGTGTCACTGAGTGGAACATGATGCGTCATTCTGTTGTCTCCTGAGGTGGTATCACTGCCCCCTGCTAGTGGCTTACTGCAGGAGGACGTCGCTGGAAGTCCCCTTCCCCCAGTGTCCCAGTTCAGAGATGTTTTTAATCTCCAGTGCCTCCAAAGTGCAACAGTGATGTCTGTTGTTTTCCTTGCACATGATACTGGCCCTTTCCCAGCACACAATGTGGTTTTTCCGTTCACAGGGGTTTGCTACAGCTGATTTCAAGTTTTCTTGTTATGCCAGTTCTTTTTTTGGCTGTGTTTGTTAGACGCCATCAAAACATGTCCGGTATGTCTTTAGAGACCAAAATTGTGTCTCTAATAACAGAATAATCTTAAGACTATATTGCATACAGGCAAAATGGACTTCATTGAAATAAAAATTTTATTGATTGACAGGTTCTTACTGTCGTAGAAGGCCAAGAAAGTACTCAAAATTTAGCAGCATCACATTTGCCTTCATATTTACATAAAGGTGTCCAAATTTGCTACCAGCCTTATACGATGAAAACATTTTATTGGTTTGTCCTCTGCCACAAAAAGGCTGAAACTGATAGCAGAGATGCTTCTTATTGTAAAATTCTATTTATTGTGAATCCAAGTTCCGTTGTGATTTTAATGTCACTTCATCAAGATTCCAAAAGATTCCCAAAATATGGATTCACTGTTCAGCTTTTTTTTTTTTTCCTCCAAAGGTTTTGTGGATTCAGTACCTTTGCCTTGGAAAAACCTGGAGACTCAAGTGCAACTTTAATCCAGATCTCCAAATGATTGTGCTGTGTAACGGCGAACCATCGACTGCTGCTGCTGCTTTTCATGTAGAGTTACAGCAGAGTTAGTGCTGCAGAAAACGATTTCGTGTTCACCAAATACAAACGCCATTAAGAATGCATTACTCATCAAGAACATCTACTAGAGAAGAAATCAAAATATGTGAGAATATAAGCACTTCTTGGTACGCGCTCTCTGATGGAAAACTGGCAAAATTTACATAAATATGACAACATGTTTTCTTAACCTTCATTCTAACGTTCGCCTTAGGCGCATGTGTGTATGTGTGTGGGTGGCTGCATGTTGGTGCTCTGACGGAGGCGACCTATTCTTAGTGTGCATTTGACTGTCTGCTAGCAAAGGTTCCTGTCAGTATGGACAAGAAGTGAGTGCTTTCTTTTCTTTGTTATAGTTTTGTATACACTCTGGTTCCCCACATTGTAATTACATCACACTAATCTGTGTACATTTTTGTAATTCTGCTAAAGATTTTGGAGTAAAGGATTCAACGGGTGTGTCATTTTGACTCTTTTTCAAATACAATATCTAGTAAGAGAAGACTTAGCACTGTTTTACATGAACAAATGAAATGCTTTAAACACTTAAATTGTTTCCTTTGCACTGCAGAAGTTTTTTATTCGCCGAACATCTTTTTTTTTCAGTTGAGGTCAAAAAGCTAATATTTCCAATCTTCTTTTTCCCCCTCATCAGTCTAGACTGAAGCTCATTACAAAGGAGAGGATAATTGCTGTCATTAAATTATGTTTAACGGGAGCATCAAGGAGTCTGTGCTAAATTCAAGTAGGATCATCGTTATGTAAGTTAAGAGATAATTAACCTTCTGTTGCTCGGTGCGAGCTGAGAGGCAAAGATGGGGGTTCTACAATCTGTTTTTGTTCCACCGTAGATTACTGGAGTTGCTATAACAAGTAAATCACTCCTCACTGGTATGCCACTGGAAGAATCCATGTGCCCTATGCAAAGTATCTGGCAATAAATGTATGGAGGTAGTGTGCCCATTTTGTTTTCATCTATTACCTAAGAATTCACTTAAAATAATTTATTGTAATCTATAGATTCCTCTGTCAAGGCCTCTTTTTCACATCAGCACACACCAACACAAAAACATAAATAAGCAAATCCAACAGAGAGGTACCTGTAAACAATGACAGAACAGAGCAGAGACTGCGGAGTTCCCTAACTAACTTTTCCCTAACTAACTTTTCCAGTAATAGACTGGACAGCGCAGCTCACTGCACTGTCCAGCCTATAATTAAATTGTTCAAAATGGACAGAAAACTGCAGAGAATTTTTCCCTTGTTCTCTAGAGGAAGTGCAGGCTTGGACATTAAAGTAGATATACATCTGATTTCCTGCAGATGCCCCAATGTATGACAAGCTTGAATTTATGTTTCGAAAAAACTAATCTGTCATTTGTTGGCATCATTTTTCCTGCGCCACTTATTTAATCAGACCAACTAGACGATGTTTGTTTAAGTCACGGTCGAGCTGAAATCCAGTGGAAAGAAAAGAGGGAACAGAGGTGGTCCTTGTATGGTTCACAGTTAATAGGATCACATGCCTCACGTCATGTGATTTTCTTGTAATATTAAGATAAACATCTAAATAAAAGCTCTTGGCCTCTGATAAAGTTATGTTTATGAAAAGAGAAATTTACGGCTTAGGCCAAACAGATTATAGCAAAACAATAACATTCTCACTGCATTAAGTCAGTGTGTTGGAGCAAAGGCGATATGCATCATTTCATCTTTCTCATTTTATCAAATGGAACCATATATATATATACATATATATATATATTTTTTATATATAGTATAGAAGACATCTCTCAATTCAACTCAAAGCAAAAATTACTGAGGAAAATGTGGAAAACATGCTAAACAATATTACATATACATAAACGTGTGGTTCAGTCTTAAGCCATGAACAATGTGCAGCAGGTTCTTTTCCACTCGGTCATAATTTGCATGAGCTGCTCAGAGGGAGAAAAGAATGGATCCCATATGATCCTGAATGTTTTAACAGTTCCTCTAAATGAGGATCCACTGAGAGGTATAATCTTATTCTCAAAAACTGTTCAGGGATCCCGGGGACCTGGCCACATGCAGCACAAATAATGAATCTGGATAACGTTGACTGCAGCCTCCCGTTAGTCAGTCGCGATTAATAGTCAGCGCTTTTGGGTTCATTCCAGCACAACTTTCTTTGGACGCATCAGTGCTACTGAAAAAAAATAGAAAGGTGTACACTGCAGAAGGATTAAAAGCATTAAAAATCATGAGCGTGAACTCATTGTCGGGGTAAATGTTGGTGAACAGGCTTACATTATACAGACTTTATTTTAGGAAGCTGGCATGGTAAATATCTGCACAGTTTGATATGACTCATTAATCCATTTCCTCAAAGACCTCCGATAATGTAGCCTCCAAAGGCTGTAGCTCTTTTGTAAAAGCAGATGAAACGTGCACATGTTGCAAGACTGAGCCAATGTAACCAGTAATAGTTCTGAACCAAAGTTTTTTGTTGCTTTTTGTTTCTTTTTCTTTTCAAAGGACTATTCTGTTTCCTCGACACTTTCCACAACACTGAATATTTGCTGAAAGTGTGCTGTTCTCATGTATTTATTCATTCGTTAATTTGCATTCTTACTCCGCTTAAAATATCTGGCAGAAGTGCAGCCAGATGTTAGAATATCTGCTGTAAGAGAATGATAAAACAAAAAGGTCGGAAAGAGTAAAGCTTCACGTCAGTACGAAGCTTTGATAAGGTCTTACGGCCTGTTTCAATGGTAAGTAACACTTGTGCTTGCCTCATCTTATCTACAGTCCATCACATTGTAGGTGTTGTGAGAACACTCACCCTCCGGGAGTTTGCTGTTCAGACTTTTCTAAGTTTGCGCCTCATTGAATATTCATAAAGATCTCACTGGCAACTAATAACAGATAACAATTACATGTACTCTGCTGCATGCTCCAAACACGGATGCAGAAAAACAACACCAGTTTGGCGTTGTCCTTTGTGTGTGCCTTCCTACGCATTATAATTTATGATTTATTCAGAATAAGCAGTGGGTCACATTAGACTCACTCTCAGCAGGACACTCCTTTCAATAAGAATTGTAAATAGGGCACGGCATGTCAGAAAAATCTTTCATCCAGTCACCCTCGTTACCTATTATGCATGCCAAGGGAAAATCTGATAATTTCACTTAGAAGCAAAAACAAATGCGCTCGACGACAGGTATTTTGAGTCTGACTGCAGAATTTGTCTCTGTATGTTATCCTCAGATGGCTTCTGGAGAGCACAAACCTTGTGGAGGATCTTTGGACGATCATATGATCTCCATCTGCAGCTCCTGCGGGGCACTGAGCAGAAATTCACAGTGAGGCCAAAACATTGTAAAGTAGCTGCACTTTTTTCTTCTAACATTACAAACACGTCACCCGGAGTCAGATTTTCCAAGAACGACCAGTCATAACAGGATTATATCAGGCAAATCTTGGAATGCACACAAAACAATAAGAATTTTGTTATTATTATTATTATTATTAGGATTAAAGCCCTAAAAAGTCTTTTTAGTCACTTGAAGCACTTCACAGCAGTAATTACTACTTTCATTTTACTGGAAACTTCTTCAAATAATTTAGATGCTGTCTGAAAATCTGTTGGATGATTAAATTAGAACAACCTTTATTTGCAAAGTGCTTTGCGGTAATATTTGTTGACCTGCTAATGCTATTCCAAACAAAGGCTGACCTCTGCTGCAGCGACCTTCCACATCTGAAGTCATGGTCACATAGCTGGATTGTACGAAAAGAATCAGAGCTTTCTGCGCTCGCTGTAAAGAAATCCCCAACAAGCCTCCCGAGGCCGAGCAGTTTTTGGCTCTTTATCTGTGACGCATCAGAGGATTTATGTTCTTCCATGATTTGTTTTGGGAACTTTATCAGAAGGTTTCATCAGATGGATGTTTGCTCTCCTTGACCACGAGCACCAAAACATCACAGACTAAGCTTTCTACAACTGTTAAAGAGCTATTTGAGCCCTGGTTCTGTATATCTCTCTGCAAATACAGTGTTTTTAGATTTAATTAAGCTACTTATAGAAAATGTCTTGGATTGTACTCATAACACCCTCAACGATTATTGTCACCCTGCCAGAAATATGTTGAAAGCCTTTTCTTTGTTTGCTTTTTTTTGCTGCAGTTGCATAATATAACTAGCATAATTAGCCGGTGGGGTTGTTCACCAAGGGCAACCAGTTGTTTGGTCAAGTGTAAATGTGAAGCATAGCTAGCATTAGCTAATTATGTACTTAGCAGGTAGAGGGTTAAAAAGAAAGTAACACAGGTTATTTGCATCCTGACTGTGCGATCACAATTGTGTCTGATTAGTGAAGCCCCATTGCTACAACCTATAATCTACAATAAGTAGGCACATAATAGCCTGATTGCTGACTGGGCAGCCCCTGTTTGCCTCCCAAAGAGTCAGAAAAGGATGTAAGTTGATGTCAAATACTCTGGACATGATAATGACATCATTCTGTTGGAAAAACAATATTTAAAAAACCTAGAATAAAATTAATCACATTACTACAGGGCAAAATTTAAGGAGGTCCGGAGGCATCAAATTTCCTCTATTGCTTCTTAGCCAACTTTCTTCAATACTTCATCAAATGGATCCACTCAAGCCATCATCCTGGACATCGAGCAACCTGATTGCAGAGACATTTTCATCAAAAACCTTTCATTCATCAGTAACACAATCAGACATCACAACTGGTTTAACAAAAATCCCAGCAACCACAACAACTCTGACAGCTTGGTGGAAGATCAATAAGATAAAAGACACTTCTTCTTCTTTTTTTCTTTTTTTTTAAACCCACAACTCAAACATGAGTATAGGCCAACTCTGACTTCACTTCTAATAACTAACTTCTCACTGGCATTATATAGAAAGACAGAAGCATCACACCATCACCACATCTCTGATCAGAACAGCTTAACGTTTCAACAGCTCACTGACTGATATTCAGCATTGAGAAGAAACAATCTGTCAATATATACATCACAAGAAAAACAAGTAAAGGAACAACTATTTCTTCTAGACATCATTGATTAAATTACACATTCAAAGAACACACCCTTTCAAAACTGTATAAACTTACATCCTCTGACAACAGTGCACCTCACACTTCACTCAGCAAATAGGAAACAGACCTCAACATCTACGCAGATAATCAATGTTAGAAAAATAGTCTACAGACACGTCCACACACATCACACTGCACAAGATATGAAGCATTCAGCTTCTATTCACCACAAATATGGAACAAACTTCCAGAAAACTGCAAAACGACTGAAACACTGAGTTCATTTGAATCCAGACTATATATATATAAATTTCTCACCACTCTCCTTTTTTCCTGCTGTCATTTTTTTTAAGCTGTCTGCCTGATTCTTAGTGATTCTGCCTTTGCCTGAATCACTAAGGCAGACAGCCTTAGTGATTCAGTTTGCACTTTTAGTCCAGAAAATTTTCTGGCCTAATTTTCTTGAGCCTATTGTTTCCTATTAACTCAGGTCTTGGGAAAACTGACTTCTGTAAGAAGAACCACAGTGTACCTCCCTCCGCTGTACCGTGTTGCAATTTACTCGTCTAATAACTCAGCAAGGAACATTCATAATTAATGAAACGAGAGGAATGATTCATCTCTAACAGCATATTCAAATGAGAGCTCAGAGCAAACTGGAATCAAAACACGCAGCATCCAGGAACCCAGCTCGAACAGCTGAGCAAACATTTTCTTATATGTTAAATCAGTTGGAGGGTTTTTGGTGAACAGGACCAACCAGATGAAATTATAAGCTGAGTAAGGAAAATGCACATCGCTTTATAATGACTTTTACTATCTTTGATGTTCTGGTCCAGTATTACCAGTAAGCATTGGCATAAAAGTGAAGAATATTTGTCTAAATAATGTGACTTGTGTTAAAATATAACAGATTCATATTTTAGACACCCATCATTTGCTCAGTTACTCAGTTGGGTGTCAGTAAATGAAACATTTCTGTTAGATTTTGTAAAGATGTTTGTAATAATGAAACCTAACACTTCTATAATGTTAAGGAAGAACTGTGAAAATCACATTTTTATTAAGGTTTGGTCTTTTTATTGATTAAGTACAGATAAAGAAAATATGTAATAAATATAATTAAACTGTAAAATATTGTTAAATATTATATGAACCTTGGTTCGTTTTTGTTTTGTTTTCTCTTAAAAAAAAAGTGTAAAAAAATAGAAAATGAAATTAGAACAAAATCAATATAATTCTAGTATTGTAATGTAATGTGCTTTTACAATAAAAAGGTTCATATAAAAAGCCACATTATCTGAACCAGTTTTTAAATAAGAAGATGTCCTGCTGCAAGTGAATAAAGCAAACATTGATCCACCAGCTATAAGAGCAGAAGTGCATTTGGTGCAGCTTTTAAAAGTAAACATCACAGATGATTGCTGCTTTTGAAATCTACAGCCAGAGAATATTAGTGGCCGGATGAGACATGTTGATGGAAATTTTTTTTTAAAAAAAGCAGCTTGTCGGTGTTGCTATGCCAGCGTGTTTTCAATCCAGAACAGTTTTTGCTCTTTCTTTACTGCCTTTTAGTTAATTAAACAGCATCCAAACTCTGGGTTGAGGAATAGAGAAAAACGCACCATATTGAGAATTTCAACATCGCATTTCCACGAAAATGCAGCGACTGTAAATATCGACACAGAGATTTATTTATTTATTTTATTTTTTTTTAGCACTTTTGAATATAGAAATGAATACAGGAATGATGGATGGTTTTTGCCCTGAGACATTTTTAATTAAACTGCATCTGGATCTGTACCAGTGGATGAGCCACAAGACATTCTTAATTTTCTGGACATTTACTTACTTCTGTTGTTCTTGTTGTCTGAAGAATAAACATAACTGATATGATTTACTGAGGTAAATAGATGACATTCCAGTGAAGGTGTCTGAATCTAAAACAATCAGCAACATCTGCTTTGCTGCACTAAAATTAGTTTCACTGAATTTAATAATGGTTGTTTTTACAGAGTGCTTCCCAGGAAGAAAATGGTGGCTTTTGCTCAACGTATTATTCAGAATTCTGATTTGTTTTTTAACTTCAATAATTAAAAAAACCCACAACAGTAAACACAGCCCTGTTGTGATGAGGGTCCTCCAAATCCTTTTAAACCTTTTTTTTTTTTTTCCTTTTCATAAACAATGCCTCTCTAGCGAGACTTCAGCTACACTTTGTCAACTAAATAAGCATCTGGCCACTCTCTCTGTAATTCAGCAGATTCTTGTCTTGATCTCATATGAATTCTGAAGTGTTAACAGTGTTTCATCTTCAGGCAGGGGACTTGTAGAGTCATAAAAAGGTTTGTTTCATAGACTCGTTTTATGTTAGCATACCCTTTGTCACTCACACCACATATGAGTTTATGTTCAGAAATATGAGTTAAAAGTTTTTCTACAAAGCCGTACTGAGGCCAGTGTGGATGGGGAAGGGAAAGGAGTGAATTTCTGTCCAAAATCTAAAGGGATTTGATATTAATCTGAGAAATTTGCAAGTTTTTTATTTTTTATTTTTGGAAATGTCTGCAATTCAACTTAAAATCTTAACATTTTTGGATAAAAATGTACTTTTTAAATTTTTTTTTGAAAAGTTGAACCTGAATCTGAACCTGAAATTACAGTAACATCTGTAATTCCAGATGATACAGTAGTGGAACTATGATGGTTCCACTGTTTGATAGCTGATAGGGATTTCTGGGATTTACCTCGATTCCAAAAACCATTCTTCTCATCACTGTGAAAAAAACAGAAAAATCTTTGTTTCACCTCACAAAAATTTTACTCCAGTTTAGAGCAGTTACTTCTTACAACTTTATGTCAACAATAGCTTTCTTCTTGCTACTTTTTCCATTAGAGTCTAACCCTGACTAAACCTTCTCTGCAACTTTTTTCCCTGACCTTTTTGCTGTGTTCTTTGGTCTTCATGCTGTTTGTTCACTAATGTTCTCTGACAAGAACAGCTGTACTTACACAGAGATTAAAACACGCACACATCGACTTCTACCAGTGTGATGACTTGTTTTTGCTGGATTTTATTGAGGTATATGAGAGCACTTCTGGTCTGCCACATTAAAGCTCAATAAAATGCAATGAAGAAGTATACTTTCTTATTTCTTTCCTCAGGAAAATGCAAATATGATTTTCTTGCCGCTGCCACTGCATATCAAGAAGCACAAAATGTCAAGAGTCAGGCAGAGCACTGCGATGCTTTCAGCGGCTGCTCTCTTCTGTTGATTTTCATGCACAGAACAAAAACAATAAATTCAGAAAGAAAACAATAGGTCAAGCTGGCAATTTTGTGTCGTGGAAATATATAAAATGCGGAAAAGTGTTTCGCAAAGAGGTTTTTCAAAGTGCAGACAGAGTTGAGGGAGGAATGCCTGATCTGAATTGAGTTGGACGGAGAGGTCCCGAGAGGACTGAGACTTAGACCTGACTCCACCAACAAGGTTGATCACTAGGCTAAGAGAAGTTGTCCTTAAGCTCCTTGTGTCCACCGGCACTCATAATAAGTGAATCACAGACAGGTGTGCTGTCTGCAGCAGGCCAGCCATGGCCTCCAGCAGAGATCCTGCACACTCTTACAGCAGGATCATGACAGTAAAATCATCTTCTGGCACCACCCTGTTATGAGATTTTGCAGGAAGGCATTGATGGAGAGCCTCCAGCTTTTTTTGTTTTCAACATTCACTTTTCTTTTTGTCAAACCGCTAAAGGTATACAGTCCATCATTTGCAACATAAAAGTGCACAAGCTTTTGTTGACACAAGGTTCAAACAGCAATCAGAATAAAAAAAAAGAGCTATCTCTCAGACTCCATGTCTGTACATATGTCCACCGCTTCAGTAGAGTTTGCGCCGAGGTAATTATACCTCTCTACAAGCTGCAGACGAAAACTGACAGTTTTTCCTTACAGCTGTCAAAAACTGTTTTTATCCCAGGGAGGATGCGGCATCTATTCCGTTTATTCCTAAAGAAGAGTCTTTTGTTGAATGCGAGCAGCCCGACGTCTTATTTCTTCCTCCAGATGTTCGAAAAGAACCGCGGTGTTGCATGTACAGCATTGGGCCCACTGGGCTTTGTACAATAACGATCACCATTTCCAACTCTCTGTGGGATTTGGGGCATCACACAGTGTCTGGGAGGTTTCAGCACAATCAGTATGCAGCTCACATTTCTGCAAGTCTGCAAATAAGACTGTGGCATGGCCCCCTTACACCATCCCACCCTCTCACTCCACCCCTTTGTTGAGCTATACTTTATTGCTATATTTATGAGTAATACACAGGATCCAGTGCAGTCGTTCCAATCAGTCGGGCTGTGCAGACTTTTTCCCTCTCGGCTGTAAAATTTAATGAGTAATTTGAATAGGTGCTGATGCAGATGCCTTGTGAGGTCGAGTGTGTTTATTTGATTGGTGTATAAATACAGCGCACCGCAAACTTCTGATAATATATCTCAACTTTCACTCTCGGACAACAACAATAAGAGAATGTTGGTCCGAACCCGCATATTTGTTTTTTTTTACCCCTCACCTGTGAGCTTTGAGGATCGAAGATGAACACAGCAGACTAATTCAAAATGACATCTCGCTTTCACAGAAGCAGAAACTGCCTCGGCACAAAGCGGCTTCTGGCCGCTGTAAATCACAGTTCTCAACTGAGTTCAGCGATTTCACCATGGAGGTAGACACAAGCACGAAATCTGTATAGAGAGCGAATCAATATCAGATATTTTTAGACCACAGAGGATAACCATGAAGGATGTGAAACTTCATTTGCACAGAACTGAAGTGCATATTTTCTTTTGTTATTTATTCTTTTGCTTGTCTGCGTTGTGATTTTGAAAATTGTGTTTAGTTTTATTCTAGTACAGGAAAAATAATAACTTTGGTGAGCAATATATTCTTCTTATCTCCACCACATGCATCATGACAGATTTGAGGAGACTAAAGTTGCACTTGAATAACAAAAGCACTTTAAATACTCAGATACCTGAGATGCCTCAGATTCAAAATGTGTGACTCGAGTCTCATGGACAATTTGTGATTAGTTTGTATTTGATTTGTTTGTCAGGGATGTTTGTGGTCCTTTAGATATGAATTGCTTATATCAATCTTTTTATGTTACATTTAACTTCATAATAATGCTGAAATTACACAAATCTTTCTGTTTCTGTCTTATTCCACCTATTGTAATCATGCTGTATTGTACATGTTTTTGTGGATGTAAAACAACTGAAATAATAATTAAAATAATGGATCGCAAAAAAAATAATTATGCTGAAATGACTTAAAGCAAACAGTGTGCTAAAGTAAATTAATATTATTTTTTTTATTTTGCAGACAGGCATACAGGATTATTATTAATGGAGGACTGAGCCTGTTTGTTTTTCTCTAATGTGATTTTGCTAAAAATATATGTGTGGAAAAATGTATTCCTTGTAATTGTAGTTGTATATGGCTTTTATTATTTTATAGATAGCAGCCATACAGAGGAATTTAACTCTGTGACTGGAGATTTGAGACTTGGATTGGACGTGAGGCATAAGGTTTGAGACCCAGTCTCGACTGTAGGGCATTACGAATTGGACTTGTTTTAGAAAAAGACGATATGTGAGCATCTCTAAATCACAATTATTACACTCTGCCTGTCTTTTCTCAAATACCCACCAAGCTACTGGAGCTACTTTTGTCCTCCAGAAAGTTTATATTTTTCTTTTTTGATTTAATTTATAGTAAAAACCTGCAACCCCACAAAGAATAAAACAAACTCCGCAGTCCTCCAGAAGCAAAACAAGCTAACTTTGCCCTTGAAACACACCAGAGACCAAAATGTAAAATTGTTGATCATTCTTATGAAATATTCATGTGCCCACGAAAAAAAAAAGAGCAACAGAAGAAATGTTTTACTGGAATTTCATCTTTTCACAGGAACATTGAATTGAAACCAGAAATAGTCAGATCATACAGTACAACAAGGTTATTAGTGTGTTGTCCTAAACTTGTAAAGCTCCTCTTGCCGTTGGCACTGCAGTAAAACGTCTCTGGTTGTGACTCAGTCACTTAATATGCATGTATTTCCACCTACTGGCAGAAAGATAACACTGCAGGTCATCATCCTCCAATTCATGATGGGAAAAAAATAAATTACTGCAGCAAAATTAAGACTCGGGGAGATAATGGGGCATGCATGTAAAATGTTACAATATTTATATAATTATGATCTCTTAGTGGAGCATGTCAAAGATTGGGCTAAAGAGTTTATGGAGGTACTAATATGAGTCCGCTACAGGACTGTGTTTCTGTTCTCAGGTGTTCCTGAACATACTTGGACGCAGACATTTCTTCATTTTTTTTTTCTTTCATCCACCCTGCATTTCCTCTCAGATTGGATGACGCAGCATTTGAGCCACTATTACAGTGGCTTTTAAATCCAGGTTGTCACTTAAACCTTGTCTGATGTTAAGTGTTAGGCCATGAAACAGGTGCTGCTCTCTTCCCCCACAATCGCTTTTTGTGCACTGATGTAACATGACATGTTTCTGAGGTCATAAGGAACCGCTGACTGTACCCAGTTGCACTGAACATGGAAAAAGCAGCTGAAGCCGTCTGTCAGAGTCTGTCTTTCGAGAACGAGAGAGAGAGAAAATATTCCGAGCATGAAAAGCATTGATGTTTCACCTCAGCAAATTATCATGGACACTCTCCTCCATGAGAATAATGTAGAGTTCTGTTACTGGTTGTGATCGTGCAGACAAGAAAAAAAGAAAAAAAAATCAATGGCAGGATGGAAGTGGTTGCCTTATTTCCTTTGGAGTGCAGTGTATTGCTGATTGAGCGTTCAGACCCATTCAGAACCAAGATTGCCTCTCTTCTTTATAGGCAGCTCCAACTCGGATTGACTCGCAGCCTCTCGATGCTGGTAAAAATAGCTTTATTCTCAACAGGCTAGATTTAATTTAGCAGGCCCGTATCCCCACAGTGGCAGCTGATGGGATGAAGTGCATTCATACAAGACCAGCAGACAGATCGTACATTTCGAAAGCGGCACATTTTATATGATTTTCATTTAGCTGCCACGAGGATCACGAGGCGGAAAACAGCACGCCGTCAAACCTGTGACTTTGCATTTGTGTGCGTCAACAGTTTTTCCTACCTTTCCACGTCGTTGTGTACCAGTTTTCTTTTGACAGTGAAAACAAGTGTTCTGAGCGGCAAATGTTTCCCCATGCGTTTAGAATTTTCTTCTTTAATCTCCTCCGGGGAAGCTCTGGGGCTTGGCTGCAAAGCATGGGTGCTTGTGTGAGTTATGGTATGCCAGCTCTTCAGGATGGTTTAGAATAATGGTTGAAAGAAAAGTTTTCAGAACAGACTAATAGTAGAAAATTTATGACATTGCAGCGCAAGAGAAGTCCTCCCAGATACTTACCTGATTTTACGGGACTATAATGTAAGGAGAGACAGGTTCACATACAGATGAAGGAGTAGTCCCCGTAGATAACTGTTAAGAAAAACCTCAAGTGTGTATTTTATATTCTAGTAGGAGTGTATTCATTGATATTTAGGCTCACTCGGTTTTTTTTATCTAAGTTTCATAAAAGAAAAATCTTTTTTATAGTGTTTTATGCTTTAGGGATAATATCAGTATGGTAGGCTGGTGAGGAGACAGTGAGTGGATGATACCTGGTAGACGATTTATAAAGTCAGTGGAGTCCTTTGATGAGATGTTTGAGAGACGATTTCAAGCCTGTCTGTTTACAGGATCTATGCACTTGCTTAGGATTATATTTTATTAATTTTTTTTTGTTTTTTGCAAGCTACATTGGTATCAGGAGTCTTCAGAAAACGTCAACCTTCGCTGTCAATACCATCAACTGACCTGAACTGGCTTTCCGCCAGGGGAAGCTGTGAGGATGAAAATCATCCAAAAGTTGTTTAGCACTCTAAGAATATGACTGTCACTTGTTTCCCTAGTGACACATTCTCCATAATAACTCATGTTTGCTCTATCCAGTTTCCATTTGGTCACTGATTGACTCTGGGCCTCCCTTTGCACCATAATCACCAAATAATTTACCTCTCTGTTATTAAGGGACAGATAATCGAAAGGAAAATAAATCCCAATCTCAGCTCTGTTAAGCTTGAACACTGCAATCAAATGTTCAAGTTGTTTTGTGAGGCAGCAAGTAAGTAAGTCAACAAGAAGATAACACTCCTTCTGTGCCACTTATTTGTGTGTTTATGTTTGTGCCTTCATTGCCTGTTTCTGTATGCATGCTGCAGCGTAACAATGCTCAATAACTATAACTGTATTTTCTAGGGCAGGGCCGCATATATAGTACCATAAATCAAAAACTGCAATGTTCATTAAAATCTGCATAAATCATAATCGATGACTGACCATCAAAAAATATTTGTTTATGCCAATTAATTTGAACCTGCATCATAAATTCAAACTAGCTAAAAATGAGTTATAGAGAGATTTCATGACACAACAAGGCACAGTAGGTGTGTACTGTAACAGTTACACAGTAAAATAATGCAGCACCACAGAATGTAACAGAATGCTACATGTATAAAATGAGCAAATTAAAGCATAACATAATGATATATAAATCGTAACAAGAGCAGATTATACTGTAGCGTAAGGATAGCTTAGCACACCATCATATAACAAGTATAACATGAAACAGGGATACCATACCACAGATTACCAAAACACAACATTGCTTAATTAAATGTTGCGAAACATTAAGTGATTTAACGTTACTTAATCTAACATAAAGTGCAATAACATTTAATAATGTCACGAACAGCAAAGGGTTGTTATGTGCTTATCTTAAAATATTTGTTGCATTTGCTTTGAGAAAGTGTACAAAAAAACATGATATGATGCTGGTTATGCGGACCAATGGGACAATTTATTTCTTCTCAAGTTACTGTGTTTTGTAATGACCCAAGTCCAGAAAAGAAAAAAAAAGGATCACACTAAACTCTCTGTGTTGTAAATCTCTCTGCCTAGCTGGGTCTTCTGCCAAACCCACTAGTCCAGAGGTCTGCAAACCTTTACAACGCAGAGAGTCATTCTTGACCTCAGTCTGGATAATAAACTCATTTAGAGCCACAAATGTTAAGTTGTCTTGATACATTTCTTCTAGGAAGTTGGTCATTCATAAAAAAAATAAATAAATCATCTGAATACACTTTCTTCTGGGTCGTGTCGTTGAAGACGGTCCACACAGCCACATGCGGCTCTGGAGCCGCAGGTTGCACACCCCTGCAGTAGTCCTTGCAGGGTCATACAGGCTCACGTCTATCTCCACCTGTCATTGGACGAGAGGCAGGGTACATTCTGGACAAGTCATCATCCATCACAGAGTGCATCATGCAAAATAAAGTAGCAAATTTTTAAGTAATGTAAAATACAGCAGCAAAACAGAATGCAATATATGCTAATGTGGCTTAACTTTATATAATCTAAGAAAGTGGCACAAGATCAAATAGAGCAACATGAAGTGAAAGAACAATGTGATTTGTTTAAATAATGTAAATAAAGATATATTTATACTGGAGCACAAAGTTGCATAGCATTACATAATGCAACATAAGGTGGAGTTACATTTGCAGCACAACAAAGAGACAGCAAAGTATAAAATGTAATAGAAACATAAACTTACACAAGGTGACAAAGTGGCATTAGGCTAAAAATATGACATAACTTTCAATAACATTACTAGTGAATCATAAAGCGATGCTACATCAACAGATTGTTACATTATCATGTTACTGGGTTACACTCTATGAAAATGTGATAATAACACTGTCTTTAACATAATTTACACCACCCAACTGGAATGAATAGGTTTTTGCTTTTTCTGTCATTTTTTGAAAGCATTGCTAAAGTAGAT
Source organism: Brachyrhaphis roseni (assembly GCA_903066815.1). Lineage (NCBI taxonomy): Eukaryota > Metazoa > Chordata > Actinopteri > Cyprinodontiformes > Poeciliidae > Brachyrhaphis > Brachyrhaphis roseni. Next base: position 31,280 of record CAEFZY010079428.1, read on the forward strand.
ACACTTTTCAGCAGAGAGGTCTGTATTATAGTTCTGGTTCTGTGCTGCTCAGCAATTCTGTCCAGTCTTTCAAAAAATTTGCATTTCAGTTCAGTGCAGAAAGTAAGATCATAGAAAAAAAAAAAGAATGTAAGCCTGTGGGAAACATTTCTTAAGCTCCAAAGCTTACCACTTTGATTTGTTTCATGCATTTTCTGGTTTCGGTGTAGAACTGGGACATACAATATGCAAAACTCTGAAGTGCGTGTGTGATTAACTGGCATGATAGTGAGTGGTTAAGCACAGAACTATTATAGTTTGCACATGCTAATATCCCAATCCCTACAAAGTCCCAAATGGTTTTTTTTAACTTCAGTTTGTTTAATCATTGCCTTGTGCTCTATCCATCCTGGCTTGTTTCCTGCCTAACACTGGCCATGCTAATCAAGCCACAGGATGATTAACGCATGATGAGTGTTTAGTCAACCACACAAAATGAGCAGGTGTATTAAGCGCAGTGCCTCACTCTTGTTTACCCCATCAGACACGTGTAGCTCAAATTCTAATCAACAGAAACAAACCAAATAGGGGAGAAGAAAAGGCCAGATCAATCCCATTTTGCACCAACCCGACCTAATGCTAACAACAGGGCACTAAGGCACTTGTGCTAACTGAGTAATCCCATCTCTGACCCCATTACAGCGAAAGCAAACAACATTTCCAACTTGCCTGTGAAGTCAATCTCCACAGAAAGGCTCATCTAAAAGAAAAGGAGTGTAATGAGAGGAAGGTCTGGTATCTGCTGGATTTTACTGATAGCAATCTTATACATAGGAGTGTATTGCTAAAACAGGTTTTGATTAATATGGTGGTACATCTCACTTTAGAACATCCATGTTAGTCTCTGTTATTGATTCAACATGACAAGTTTATACTGTGCTGTAAACTCTCCAGGAATGCTCTAATTGTCTCAAAACAATTGCAATATGGGTTCAATATAATGTGTAATAAAATAATGTGATTTTACTGGAGAATCACAGTGAGCCCAAAGGCAGAGTCCTCAATAAAGTGTAATAGTAAAAAAAAAAAAAATGTAGCTTTTTTTCCAGCCTCTTTTCCAGTTACTTTGAGATGACCACATCACTGAGATCTGACAACTTCTGCCACAGCTCCAGGCAAAAATATGAAATCCCTACTCTCTGAGGATATTTGGTTATTTGTTTTACTCTGTAGTTTAATACAGATGTGACACAAAATGGTTTGTTTAAATGCTAAACATGTTGGCTTTTGCAAACATACCTGAAAAGTATTCAGGGAAATCTTTTTCAGAAGTGGAAAAAAATATGAAATCACCTTGTATTTTGCATTTCCAAAACAAAAAAAAAATGCAAATTCAGTACCCTGGAGTTAAAAGAGAATGCTTGTTGGCCATGAGTCTGGCATGGAGGGGTTAAATGGTAAATAGTTTGTGCATGTAAAGTACTTTATCTAGTCCCCAAAGTGCTTTACACTACATTCAGTTATTCATCAATTCATGCAATGATGGTGGTAAGCTACGTTGCAGCCATACCATCACCAGACCCTCTGACCACTAGCATCAGCCAAGGCCCAATGACGCAAAGACTGAAACGACAATTAGACAAACTCCTACCTCCTGAGTGCTCTCGTTGGGGGTGAAAAATATTTGAGGGTTAGGAGGCTGGTGGCACTTGTGGAGACCTTCTGGTTCCTGCAGTCCTGGCTGGTCCAAGATGTCTCTGCCTGGGAATAAGTTGGGCTCTAATTGGAATCCCTGCCTCTTGACCTCACTTTGACTAACACCCCAGGCAGGATAGCAGTGTACTCTCCCTTTCTTGATTCCTTGAAACTGCGAAACTGTGGCTGGTTAGGAGATCTGGAGGGATATTCCCTGCTTGGTGCTGGGTGAATCTTGCTATTAGAGGCTTTATGGGCTTGGCCTGCACTGTGGGATATGGCAGTGGGGCTGAGTTTGAGGGTTTTGGACTAGGGAAATCCCTGTGTTTGTTTGCCTGGGGAACTGTTGATCCTTTGCTGAGCTGATGACCTTCCTCTATGTATGGAGTATAGATGCTCTGAGGTAGTGCCTAATGTCTGTCTACATTGGCCTGCTGAGGCCTTCAGGAGCAGTGTCCACCTGTCCTTTCCTGCTGTAGCACACTGAGATTTGCAGACTTTCTATCCTTCTCACCTTTCTGACAACTTTGCACCTCCATGTAATAAATTCTCACTCAACACTCACACGCAAACACACACACATACTCGTTCCCTTTCTGTCTTCACAAGGACTTTGCATTGACTTCCATTAATTTTTTTATTAATTTGTACAGCCTAACCATGACTCTTACCATTAATTTAACTATTACCTACTATTATAACTATAAACCTAACGTAAAGTCAATTCATATATTAGTCCTAAATGTAACCCCTGACATCAAAACAACACTTCTTCTTATAGAGGCCAGGCTTTAGGACCCACAATAGCAAGGTTCTCACAAGTATATGTTACTAAAATGGTCCTTACAATGTCTACCAGGCCACACACACATACAAAGATAATGCAAATGTTTGAAGGTCATACAGGATGCAGGTTTCTATCACATCAACAGAGCGTGTCTGCTTTGATGACAGATGCAGTCTTGATTTAATAAAGTCAATCACAATTAGAATACCACAATAAGCCTTCTCCATAGGGTATGCCTGAAGGGCCCAGGCAGGACACACAAAAAAGAAAAACACTAAATAAAAGGAGAGTGCATGCAGGCCTCAGTGAGCTGTTGCTCCTGGCTGATTGACAGGAAACATGGCCCCAACAAGACAGCTACAATATGAAAAAATGGAAAGGAGTATGACACAGAAGGCAAATCCTTTACAGATTTTTTTTTTTCAATTTCTTAAGCATCATTTCAATAACAAGGCTCAGTTTTCCATAAAGCTTCCCTCGATTAGCAACAACATCTCACATTATTTGCAAAATGAAACACTTCAGTGAAAGCTAAACAATTTCTTACAAAAACCTTATTTTCTTATCAAAACATGCAACACATTCATGATATGATTTGATTATGATGGATTCAGTTCAACGTCCCTTGTAGCATTTTCAGAGTGAACGGAGTAAAAATAAATTCATCTAGACTTCGTGACATCAGTTGTGGAGACCGATGGAGCAATGTACTTCTCTTTATGTGAGTTTTTTTGTAATTATCCGAGACCAGAACAGAAAACAATCACACTAAACATGATCTGCATTTCTCCGCCTGGCTGGGTCAAGCCGCAGGGCCTCGTCAACATCACAGGCTGTGTTGCCATTAGCAAGGCAACGTGGGAAGAATGCTCTGAGTGACAAATCCGTCCCTGTATTGATGTCACATCAATTTGTTCGCCGGCATTGTCTGGATGAACCGCATCTGGACATACAGCCAGATATCATACACCTTTCACCGCCATGCTGAGAAGAGCTCCTTAATGGGGGTTTGCGAGGGAAGGTGGTGGATGGTGTAGAATAGTGAGTTGCAGTTGTTGAAACCAGTTGAGCATGACACATGTTTCTATACCACAGTTTGTGTCAAATATTTCCAGTTGTGTTTTTATAGTGTTTGTTAACCTGGTTAGTGTGTCCCTAGTTATTCACCTTAGTGTGTGGACTCCTGGATGCTTTGTTTATTCGGCTGTGTTGAAGGTGTGTTAATTTGAAAGTCTTTACCTTGATATTGCAAAGAAGCAAAATTAAGATCAGTTTCAGTGCTAAAGGATGAGTGTTTAGTATTTTGTAAAAAGTGTGACGTTTGTCCCATATTGCAGAAGATAATCACTGGACAATTTGCAGCTTTGCATACACTTCTGATTTTTTATAATTTATCATTTTAAAAATGTTTTACATCAACCCAAATTCTTGAAGACGGTGCCTGGTTGCATGGAAATGACTCCCAATTATGTAGCAACTATGACAAGAACTGTTCAACCTTCTGTCTACTTTGACGTCGCCCAACTTAAAGCTTATCTATATCCTTCAAGTTTGGTGCATTTGTCTGTAATGAAATGAAGTACAAAAACTCAAAACAGGCAAATTTTAGCATTTATAGAAATCTTGTGTGTTTCACAAATTTGTTGTGGTATTTAAAATTTGTACAGCATCTCCAGCTTGTGTTTCAAGATTTAAAGGTGAAAAGAATTTCAAAGATAAGGTTATTAAGTGGAAAGGAGTTTTAGACACAGAGGGCAGGATGGCTGAAAGCTATGTCTCTATGATAACCAGTTTGTAAACAGCAACAGGAAGATGAATGGAAAATAAAGACCTCAGTGTGCGGTCGGTACCGTTGATGTGCAAGAGATCAGGAAGATACCGAGGAGTGATTTGATTAATGGTCTTAATAGCGAGAAGCAGAGTTTTGCAATCACTACAAAATTTAGCCGATAGGCCGTGAAGCTGTTGAATAATAGAAGTAATATGATTAATGGAGGAGTTCTGCTGATAATATATTTGGCAGAGTTCTGAACCTACTGAGGTTTATGAATAGGTTTGTACAGGGGACCAAAAAGAAGAGAATGTCGGAAGTTTGGATGCGATATCTCCCTGGCATAGACCAGAACAGCGTTATTTGGGATAAGCAATGAGGGTTGAAGATTGAACATTTTTCACCTGTTCTGTGGTACTTATGTGATTTGAAATTATAGGGTGCTGTCAAGAAAGACACCCGGCTTCTTAACCACAGGGGAAAGTCAAACTATTGAGTGGTCAATGCTAATTACAAAAGCATGAAGTGTTTTAAGCGTTAATAAAATGTCACATCTTTTGTTGCTGTTAAGTTTCCATTAAGTATTGGAGTTGAACTCTTGCTAGAAACAGATGGGAACAAGAATAAAAATATTTTTGGTCGAAACATTTACATGTGGAATATCTCACCAACTGGAAGAAGAAAGATGATAAAAAATACACTGGTGCTAGTGATAGAGCGCTGCAGTACACCAGATGAGACTGACTTGTAATCCAGCAGTCATTTTGGTTCACCAAGGATATCTTTACAATCTGTCAAAGGGCAGCATGTGCTAAGAACCTTGCATCATCCCTGTATCTACTTCTTGTCCCCCTATATACTAGGATCAATTTACAAAGACAAATTAAGGTAAATCTCAATTTATTTTACAGAACCACAAAAACGCTGGGGTAATGTAAAAACTCCATACAGAAAGACTCTGGGTCAGGATTTTAACTCAGCATATTCTTTCCTGCAATTGTTTCATTGTAGGCTTAAGACAGAAATGAAACATATTTTTGATTGACCCATAAATTTTGTCCAACCATGGGAGACAAAATTTCACAGAGAGCTAGTTTATTCAAGTTTCTTGACTGACATTGTAAATACAAATTTAATTTTAATTTGTTTTTTAAATCTGCTACAATATGGATCTGTTTTATTTTGATTAGTTTATATATTGCAAAGTAAAATAGTAGAGATCAATTTTAACCAATTCTGGTACAAAATCCACAGTAGTTGTTCAAATCTTCAATATCATGTGGTTTTTCATTGACATGTTCCATAAAAGATGGGAAATTAAAAAATAATCCACAAGCTTTGTCATTAACTTTTCTTCCCAGTTATAAACTCTTTGGTGTGAGAAAGTTTGTATTTTTTCTGCATGCCAAATTTCACGAGGGACTTTTAACAAATTGTCACAAAACTAGCTTCAGAGATGTGATGTCAGTTCCCATGATCATCAACATGAGTGAGAACCAACCACATCAACCAACCTTACACAATAAGGACAACCACATTCTAGGGGACAGAAAGGTCATGTTCTGCTTTTAAATTTGTGCATATGTTAAATTTGAAGAGCTGAAGTACACAAATACTAATAATTCAGACAACAAAGCTCTAAATTGATCTTGTTAAGTTAACAATTAAGGAAGGAAGAACTCAGAGAGGCTGTTGGATTTTTCTCCAAATTAATCTACTTACATGAACATAAATTGGCCTTTTAATGCAAGAAGATTTGATTCATTTTTCTTAAAGTTTAGAAAGTGAGGAGGAACATTACTGACATAAATGGATGACTCGGGGACTCTCGTCATTAAATGATTAACTCGCCTTCCTCCACAGACTTACAGCTGCTGAGGGTTGCGGTGAATTTTCTGAAAAATGTGATGAGTCATATTGCTAGCTCATGCACACCCACGCACACTTGTATTACTGCTTCTGCCATTAACGGTGGTTATCTTTTTAAATAGGTATTTGAAAAATATTGGCTGTATTATCAATGTGTTTTCTGAAATACACCACATGATATGCTACCAACAAATTTAAATTGAGAATTTATGCCATTAATAAACAGAATGAGCTGACAGACTTATAGCAATTCAATTTACTGTTATTATACATGAACATAAAAATATACAAGAACAACATTGATTTGGAGATTTGCATCATGGCCGACTGTGCGTCAATATGTCACTCATAGTATTGCACATACAGAGACTGAAGTGTTTGTCCATTGTTCTTTGCAAAAGAGCTCAAACTTAATCACATTGAGTCAGGACAATTTGTAAAAAGGCAGCTTCTACTGATTCTGAATTTCTGTGCTTTGACTGAAAATTATACCACATGAAAGAGTTTTTATCCACACCGTTCAATTTAAGTTCTGCCTGTGTGTCTCAAAAAGCCATTTTTGGCCTTTACAGGATTGCCCTGTACAAGTTGTCCATAATTTAAAATAACTTATTTCATTGTCATTGTTTGGCCATCTGTAATAAAAAGAAGTTATATTACTTTCTTTGTTGAAAACATAAAACAAAGTAATAGCTGGGCAAGGCACAGTCCCACTGATTCCCAATGAGAATAAAGATCCCCTCCTCTGTGAGTCCTGTTTTTCTTAATGAATTAAAAGTGAAATGCTAAATACCATCAAAGAAGGTCTCTGAGCTCTCCTATTATATTATTCAAGATAGAATTTGTTCAGGGAAAGCCTCTGTGCTCTAACAAGATTTTTAACATATTAAACGTTCAGTCAGAGTCCACTATACCTGAAGTTGTCACAGCCGTGAGAACAGATTGGGGCTTTGATGAGATGAAACAGGGACATCCTCTTATTGATTTATCTTTATTTCCTGGACCAAATTGTCATATAATACCCCTTGGCAATCATTAGGCACACCTAACGAGGTACCATTTAATTACATTTTTCTGTAATTTGGAACAACAGAGAAATTTCTCCCATCTCCACGGGGAATGATCAGGTAATGGTTTATAAATGTTTGTACCAACCAAACTTGTTGTTAGAACCAAATGCTCTGACTTGCAAACATGACTTTTATTCAACCACCACAACCCAGTCAGCAACAGCTGCTGGAGAATATGGTAAGCATTATTTGGAGTGTTGGTTGGTGTAATTGCAATTTTTATAAAATGTTTCTGTTTGTGACTATTATACAGGCTCGGTTGTCTTAGTTTACAACTTCTCACTGCTGCCATTTGTCTATTTATTTTCCCCCGAAGAGTTTTTGCGGCGCTAGTGGCTTGTATTTTTTATGACAGTAGGTTGACAGGAAAGGGGGAAGACATGCGGCAAAGGTTGCCGGGACCGGGAGTCGAGCCCACGACGTCCGCGTTGAGGACTGGGGCCTCCGAACGTGGGGCGTGCTAACCCCCTGCGCCACCACAGCACGCCCCATGCCATTCATCTATAACAAGTTTTTTTGCTGATTACAGACGAATCAGTATTTTTTACTTTACTTTAGTGTGTACTCCTCTGGTTTCTGTCAGTTCATTTTCAGATCTCGTTGTCACACAATGATATTAATATTCATGTTCTCGAACCAAGCAATTGGTCGCTTACTGGTGTCATTAAGGTTGTTGTCTTCTTCAAACATCCAAACAGCTCAAAGGAACATGACGTCTTCAAGTATTTTTGTCGGATTATGATGGATTATGATGGCTTTGTATCTATGTGGAAAGCTAGTTGTTTATTGGTCAAAGTATTAAAACATTTAGTTGCTGTTATTTACTAGTTAGGGGGTTTTAGTAGTATTTGTTGATCTAACCACCGGCTAAATTCTTTCCTAAACTGTGGTTTAATGTTTTTTTTAAGCTTCACACAAAGAAACCCAGCATGGTGATTATCACTGTTGCCTCACAGCTAGGATCTCAGCAGGGGCTTTTTTGTGTGGAGTTTGCATGGTCTCCCTGGACATTTGTACCTACTATTAATTACCCTTTAAGTTAAATGTGAAAAAATTCAAAAAAAAAATTTATATGAATTTAATCATACATTTTTTAACATGTATTTCAACTAAAGATACACAAGTTGTCTGCTACACATCCAAAACATGCAGGACTCGGGCCCTCCGGGACTAGCATGGTTTCTCCTAGGCTAGGTGTTTAAAGATTAATTAACTCATTATTTTTTGCTTCGATTGTGATATATTGCCAATGTGAACCATAAAAATGAAAGAGCTTACTTGCAGCTTTACAATCAATTATCTTTCATCTTTCTTAAATTAGTTTTACATGGTAAGTGAAACAGACCAAGACATATGCCAAATTGCTGGGCTTATCCACAGTGAGACGTTTGCAACAACTTGCTGAGGAAAAAAAAAATCTAAGGCATCTTTAAGGCATTGATGCAATGTGTGGTCACCTTTATGAGAACAGGGCCAACCAAATGGATAATATTGGATCTGGAATACCAGATCTGAGATTACAGGAATGCATACAAATTCTTGAATGTTTTGATCAGTGCTTTTTAATTTTCTGAAATCTTCCATCCTCCTTTTATTCTGCCCCAGCAAACTCACTTTTTTTTTTCATTTCAGATTCTGTGAAAACGCAGCTGGGTCATTCAAAGCATTACACTTGTTATTCTCATCTCTTCATGCTTCATGCTTAATGGCTTCATTATACTTCAGAGATTACACTTTTTTGGACAAGCTTCATTGTATTTCTCCCAGGCTTCTCTTTTTATTTTTTCTATTTTTTGCCAAGCCTTGTCACTAGATAACCTTGGCATGTTAAATGGAGCAGCTACAACTCCTTCCCAGTACACTGTGACAGCATCTTTTATTATCACTTGTCTTCTGTCTTCAAAGATATTAGAATAATATTCAAGAGCAATTTAACCCTGGGATTAGGCTTCAGTGCTATGTACGCCACGCTATTAGCATACTGCTGCAGAATGGGAATAAACTCTTAGACAGCTTTGTGTAACCTGCAGTGTGATGTTTTCCAACAATTCTTTGTTCTTTCGACAGCACAAGCTATTGCAGGTTTATCACTAACATGAATTATTGTTTAAGCTGGAGACAAAAGTGCTTCAAAGATGCAAGAAATTTGATCAAATTTGGGCTGCCAACAAGGCTTTTCTTTCAAACTTTACAGTTGTGGTCTGTCGAATTGTCAGGAGCAAAGCAATCAGGTTCATCCATCCATCCTGCACTGAAAACAGTTAAACTTTGTGCCAATAAAGATAATACAGTTCTCACTTCAGCATTCAATGATCAAGTAGCCCCAAATATACCACCTGCTTCTGCAGCACACTCATCAATATACTTTGGAAGAATTTTTCATAAGACTTATAGAAATCAACAAAACATAGGTAGCAGGAAAACCCTTGGCTCACTGAACAATTCCAACATTTCCAAGACGGTAACAATCTGGTCCAGTCAGGAAAGCACAAAAGCCATACTGCTTCCCCAGAATCCAAAACTTAGCCGATAGTCCACTGACTGGAGATTCAATCCCTTCCAGCACTTTTCAACCTTCCTTTCCAACCCTTTCCTTAAAACTGACAAAGATGATAATCCCAAATTATTTTTACATTAACTAGCGTTATTAAGCCATTCCTCAAACCAAAGGTTGAACAGTTATTTGTTGCAGATACTGATATGTGAAAGTCAGGGAATACGGTGGCAAATTTCTCACATTGATTTGTGTAGTTGTTGGGGGGGTTTTTTGTGGGTTTTCATTTTTTGATTTGGCCCAGAACTTTTTTATTTTTTTTATTTCTGTAACATTGTAGCTCATTATGTGACTCTGATTCCCAACTTTACCTGTCTGTTTGCAGTGATTAAACTTCAAATTCTCCAAATATGACTTGGTTAAATGCTCCCATAAGGAATTGTATAATTGCTATTACTTAAGGAATGTTCAAAGATTTGCTCTGCCTCTCACACAGCCTTCGGAGCGAGAATAACGTCCGAGCCACCTGCTGTGAGACCCGCTGCAGGATGGAGCTCATTGCTCACCAAGCTACAGTTGAATGATGGCTTTTTATTAATCCAACAGCACATAGACACTTGTCCCCTGCTGACTGCCCTCCTGGGTCCGACTGGGGATGTTTGATTGACACGAAGATGTAGTGTCACTTTTCACACTTTGACTTTCTACACAGCTTCAAAAGCACTTTGATGCTTACACACACATATCCACGAATATCATCTGAGTGTGCTCAGGTGAAGCTAATAGCCAAAATTTAAGACATGGGAAATATCATTCTCACTTATTAGCCTGCAGATGTGCTGGTTCTGTGTATCTGGTTGCCAAAGAATGTCAAAGTTTACTGTAAAAACACGGTTATTTTTTCATTTTAATAAAATAATCTATGAACAGACTTAGTATTTTATCACCATGAATGGGTGTTTTAATTAATGTCTTCATTATCAACTTAAAATAGCTTTAACTACAATTTACATGTACATGGATAAATATTGAAAATGCTGACAATAAAATTGCTTTAAATAACCTGCCTTGCTTTTGTTTTTGCTACAAAACTAATGAAATGAAATGTAATCTAATAAAAACTACAACCAATATAACAATAAAAATCAATTACAGACCCCAAAGATTAAGCCTGTTAATTGTAATTTGTTACTCCACAAGTTTTAAAAAAGGGCATTTATAACATTTTAAATCTGGTCATTCCAATCTCTGTGGCTCATTTCATTAACATGCATTTTTGTTGGCAAAAATATCCAGAAGTCTGTGCATTGCTCAAAGAGTTTAAAACAGCTACAAAAAAATACAAATATGTCTGTATTACATGTCTGAATATGAATTTTCCAAACAAAAATGCCATGTGAGCAATGTTCCCTCTAATTTTTCATGTAGCTGGGCATACACACAGCCTCCCTGAGCACACTGAGGACCGCTGTGAGCAACATCAGGTGTGC
>CAEFZY010079434.1:0-10952 GCA_903066815.1 Brachyrhaphis roseni
CCTCACACACCAGCTCCGGCTCCTTCCCCACCAGAGAGGTGACATTCCACGTCCCAAGAGCCAGCTTCTGCAACCGAGGATCGGACCACCAGGGCCCCCTCCCTTGGCCGCCACCCATCTCACATCGCACCTGATCCCTTTGGCCCCTCTCATAGGTGGTAGGCCCATGGGAGGAGGGACCCATGTTTCCTCTTCGGGCAGAGCCCGGCCGGGCTCCATGGGTAAAAGCCCGGCCACCAGGCGCTTGCCATGGTGCCCCACCCCCAGGCCTGGCTCCAGAGTGGGGCCCCAGTGACCCGTGTCCGGGCGAAGGAACACGAGGTCCAAAATTTTCTTTCATCATTGGGGTTTTTGGGCTGCACTTTGTCGAGTCCCTCACCTTGGACCTGTCTGCCTTGGGTGACCTTACAGAGGGCATAAAGCCCCAGACAGCATAGCTCCTAGGATCATTGGGGCACAGCTTACGACATAGGATGAAAATATATGTATTTTCAGTTACATGTCTTGCTTCTCTGCAAAGAAACATTGTTTCCCTAGTTAAACTTGGATCAACTAATGAGAGATGAACAGAAAAGACAGACTGTTGATAAAATGTAAATGACCCGTTTAGTGGAATTCATTTGTTTTTGTTGAGTGAGGTTTGTTTAACTATACACCCTCAAAGTTGTTCAGGTGTGTGATGCTTCTTGATGTCTAATGTTCTCTAATAAACCCTTAATGCCTTCACAGAACACAAATAGATCGAATCTTTTTTTAATTAATTAAGAAAGAGCAATTTGTTGCAATAAATTTTATTTAGAAAAGTCAGAGTGAAGGTAAAGCTGGTGTCCTGCAACTTGGAAAATGAAAATAAAAAAATAAACATGAATAAATTCCAATCTTTCCCAAAACAATGAAGAATTTGAAAAGTAGATTTGTTTATCTGTATGATCAGGTTCAACATGAAGCCACACCCAAAGCATCAAGCTAGACACACGGAAAAGAGTCTCTGTAACAGGGCAACAACACCTTTGACTTGAATATGATGATTTTAAAATTATACAGAATACAATGTAAATATGTTTAAGAAACAAAAAAGTGACATTTAGGATGTATAATACAATAAATGATCTAAAAAGGAAATATCATGCTATCATGCATTAATGTTCTAAGAAAACAAACCATTTAACATAACATTTTGAAAGTAGAGACATTGTTTTGTTATAATTAGAAGTAAATTTAGTATATCTTACAAATGTTTTATTATCCGCCATATCACTTGAATAATTGTTTGCCTCCGACTGGAAGATATTTTAACATTACTCCAGATTTTCTGCATTATGTCTGACTGTTCAAATTGGTAGTCCTTCCCCCCCAAATGTGATTTTTTTTTTTTCTGAAGTTCTTTCATCCGCTGTTCTGCACCTCTAGAGGGGTGTCTTCACAGGCATTTACATTCTCTGTTTCTTTTTGATCCTTGCAGTAGGGCATGCAGAACAAATAGATCTTAAAAACTGCAGTGAGGCCAACTGCAACCCAGAGTCCAATGACCTTTTAAAAAAACACATCAAGAAAATGCATGTAAAAATAATGTCAATGTTTAACAGCTGTGTACATGCTGATGAATGTGAAACAAGTAGAAACTAGCTCTTACCTGGGACGTGGAGTACCACGCCAGAGTCTGGATCTCATTATCAGATGCATTAGCTGGTTTACACCATTTCAGAGGGGAAGCAGCCTTACTAACTTCATAGTTTCCTGACCAGTTGGTCAAAAAACAGGCACAATAACGACCATCCAGTAACAGTATTATACACCATGTAACAGCAGGAACTGCACCACGAAGGACATTTTCCATACGTGATTTACACGAACATTCAGTACTAATCATGAGCAAAAAGACAATCAATGCTGGACCAATGAAAAATGATAACGCAGATAAAGCATTCAGTTTCGACTGACAGGGACAAACAAACTCCAACTCTACAATTTTCTCCAAGCAGAGAAGAATCAGTGCAAAGCCAATGTTTGATGCCAGAGGATTATTCTCAAGCCCTCCCTTCACTGCTAAGAACCATTGATGTGCTGTTGTTAATTTCATCTCTGCAGAAAGAAAAAACAAAAGCAGTCACTAACTCTTAGTTTTAGCCACTTTTAAGTTATTTGATTTCTCAGAATATGAGATAATTTATGTTTCCAATGAAGTAAAACATAACCAGCAAGAGAAAAAATATATGACAAACAGATGTTTGAGATTATATCTGCTCTTAACAACAACACAGTTAATAACAGAGTTAAAAACATCAACTATGCCTCCACTAACAATCCTCTCTTTTAATCAAACAAAATAAAACACTAACTTCGTACTGTTCCTTGGTTATCAAAGTTAAAACTTGACCATTTAATGTTTCATAAAATTAAGTTTGCATTGTAGAAATAAATAGTTTTTACCATCAGCGAAAAACCAGTGACAAGACCTGAAGTTAAAAAGCTCCTTCTTTGTGGCGTGTGCAACACTTATGGGCTAGGCAGTTAAATGCGGCTACAAAAGCAGCATCAGAAAAGTGTCTTCATAAGGAGCCTGAGGTGTGAAAGAAACAGGAAACAATCCTTTTGGTTTTGGTGTGTATATATAAAGTGATTTGAATAAAAACAGACAATTACAGCAGCACGATGAGAGACAAGATGATTGACTTAGAATAAATTAATTCCAAAATCATAAAGTCCATAGTCCTTTTTCTAGCTCGCCATCTTCAGATCCAGATAAGGATCTGATCAGACCGGGGGGAAAAACAAACAAACCCCGACCTAAAAGGTCAGAAAACCCATTAAGTGTTTTATCAAAAAACAACAATTATATACAAATATAATACAAAGGAAATAATTATTAAATTTAGGCATTTAGTTTATGCATATTAAATGCAAATGCAATAATTAGATTCCTAAAAATTAGACCAACATTTCAATAATCAGGTTAAATTAAACATAATTTAAATAAAGTAAAACAAAAAGAGTATCAATCACATTTCAATCTAATGCAAGAACTGGTGCTGCACTGAGCTTCTGGATTACATCTTCAAAGGGCTGCTGGCAAGAACAAAGGGTTCTTTGAGGTCAAGGTAATTTTGCAACTTCATCTGTTTTTATTTTTTCTGACAGGGTGGATATCCAGCTATTAACACATTGAGAGGTTTGACCGCTGATGAGTACCCTTCCACAAACCGGCGGTAATTCCCTGCGAAACCAAGGAATGATCTGAGCTCCTTTAAATTCTGAGGCACTGGATAAGATGTTAATGTGGAAATCTTGTCTGGATCTGTCTCCACTCCGTCACTAGCGAACAGATGTCTGAAAGAAAACACACTTTTCAACTGATAGCTTCAATCCAAATTCTTTCAGGCATTGAAGAACTTTCTTCAGCCGGAGTTCATGCTCCTCTAAAGTTGGTGCAAACACTATTAAATTGTCAATGAAAACAAGCACTTCTTTTAAATTCATGTTTCCCAGGCACGGCTCCATGAGGCGTGCCTTGCCTCATGGAGCGGTGCCTGGCATCACATGAGGCATGTGAGGCGTCACATTAGTTAATGCTATTAGATACATCTTGAGGCATGCGGTTAAATTCGTAAAATCCAAGCAGATAGACAAATGCAGATTTTTTTTGTGTCTGATTCATTCATCTCAATCTGGTAGTAACCAGATTTTAAATCCAGTGTGGAGAACCATGTCAAGCCAGACAGTGTTGAAAATGTGTCCTCCAGCTTTGGCAAAGCATATGCATCCCTGATGGTCTGTGCGTTCAACTTCCTGTAATCAATACAGAGCCGTACTGCACCATTTTTCTTCCGCACTACAACTATGGGGGAAGCAAAGGGTGAGTTGGATTCACATATAACATCAGACTGCAGTAGTTCTTGAATGTGTTTACGTACAGCATCCACATCTAGGGGGTGGATGGGTCTTGGTTGCTGTTTAAAAGCAGTGGCATCTGACAGCTTGATCTCATGCTTGACCTTATCTGTACGACCAAAATCAAGATCATGCTTTGAAAAAACATCTGACATACTGTCAAGCATGGTTGTTATACGTTGCTTCCATTCAGCTGAGAGCAGCGAGTCTTCAAAGTTGTAGTTCAACTTGGTTGAATTTGGCTCTGAACTATGGGAAGGTTGATGCACTCTCTGCTCTTTGTGAAGAATGGTCTGGATGGTACTGACTTCAGCGATGGCTGCTCTGGCTGGAATCACAATGTCACGGTCAGATTCATTAGTGATCACCACTGGCAGAGAAGCAGGCTGTACATGAGTTAGATGAAAAAGACTAGATTTTACTATCAAACCACCAGGTAGAGAGAAAGAGGTTGGATGCTGAATAATTACTTATTTCACCTTGCAGTAATGGGCATATGAGAAGAGCATCCAACACAGCAGTCTTCTGAGCAGGAACAACCTGTGGGATGGATGACTGCATTTTTAGAATGCCATGAGAGTCATCAGTTGTTAGTTTGTGCTTTATCTCCAAAATTTTATGCACTGCTCTATATGCAAAAGGCACAGGATGGAACTCAGACTGTGACTGACAGCACTGGGTATGCACAACATCCAAAGTGTTGGTGCCAATCAGAACAGGAGATTGTGATGATGGCAGGTCTGGAACAACCAAGGCCAAGGTGTTTATGTCCATCTCTTCTAGGAACTCAGGGGGAAATGTCAAACAGAGTTCCACATATCCAATATAAGGCACCCTTTGACCATTTGCACCTTCTGTCTCCAAAAGATAATTTATTGGTTTTATTTTGTGATCTGATAGATGGGTGTTATAGACGGAATGTGAAATTGTGGTGACTTGGGAACCCGTGTCTAAGAGGCAATGAAAATTTATCCCTTTAATCTTCACCTCACCAGTACTTCTTGAGCCCACTAATCCTTTAGGTAATGGAAATATGAAGATGAGTCTTTGGTGTGGGGACATTCACTGGTTGCAGCTCCCACTTGTCCCTCAGTAAGAACTGCTTCTAGTTTGATGGTTTACTTTTCTCCCAGGACTGCTGTTTGTGTTTAAGCTGGCAGCGTTTTTCTTCAACTAGGCTGGAATTTGGCTGACTGAACAGTTGGGAGCAATGTGACCATCCTGTCCACACTTGAAGCAGAACCAGGGCTTTGGCCTACTACTGGTTTGGCCAGGTTTTGGTTCCTGTTTTTTCAGCTGATTTTCTGGTTTAGCAGAATTGGAGTCCTTAGACAGCAGAGCTGACATTTGACTGCAGCTTCAGCATTTGTTCCTCAAGTCTTCAATAGCACCTGAGTCTGATCGATGGCCACATGAGCATGAATTGGTAGTGTGAGCTTGTACATTGACACGATGGTTGACTGATGGAATATGTTTTTTCATTAAGATCTCTTTTGCCAACTGTCTGTCTTCTTCTGTTCTAAGTGTTAATGAAAGCTCTGAGAAGGGAGGTGGTTGGTCTATTTTCTTTTCTAGTTGCAGTTTGTTTATCATGCTGTTATCCCAGCAACCTCTACAAAATTGTTTTAACAAATATTTGTCCATTTCAGTTGCGGGAATCCCGCCACGCTTCACCACTGTACTGAGAGCCAACTGGAGTCTCTGCAGATAAGAAGATGGTAGTTCCCCAGGGTCCTGAAGTGTGTTTAAAAATTTTGCAAACAACTCTTCTCCATCCTCAACAGTGGCATATGCAGAATCAAGTACTGCAAAAATGTTCCAGGCAGGGCTTCAGGCCCCAAACCCTTTACTAGGTCAGCAGCTGGAGGGAGTAAACCTTCCAAAATGCGCCTTGTAACATGTAAAGGTGCAAGACTTGGATCTGCATTTAAAACTTCTATTTGAGACCTCCCGGATTCATAATCTGCCTCATGCTGAGGTTTTGGAAATCTTCCTGAGAAGGTACGTAGTCTAAATGAAGACAGAGGTTGAAGATTTATGTCATCTCTGAGCACAATATGTTCCACTACAACCCTCTGGATCCCAGAGATCCAGAGGGAAGTACAAGTTGGTCCCAGAGATGGGACGATCTTTGCCTTCTGGTTTAACTGTATACTGGAAGAGTGCTGGCTTTCTTCTGAATAATATACATGTCTGATTCCCACTGGTCTACGAGCTTGTGCTTGCCTCGTAGTTTGACGTTTCTAACGGAGAGTTCTGCAGCTGTGACTTGCTTGTCAAATCTGAGTTTGTTCTTCCAGTGACATCATTTCGGGTACAGTTGTAAGTGTGTACCAACGGCTTCACAAAATCTTTCCAATGAGTTTTATCTTCTTCTTGCAGCGTACCCAACATGTTTAAGAGTGTTCGGTTGAATCGTTCCACAGGATTGCCAAGGGGGTGGTAAGGTGTGGTCCTAATCTTTTGGATTCTTGTGATCTGACAGAGCTCTTTGATAGTAGGAGATTCAAAATCAGTCCCTTGGTCGCTATGGAGACGCTCTGGCATTCCATATTGGACAAGGACATAGCGCTTTTGCTACTGTTTTGGCTCTTTGGTTTGGGGTTGGCAACAACATATTTTGTGAAATGATCGGTTATCACTAGAACATTTTTGGTGTTGCTCCGGTCTGGTTCTATTGAGAGAAAGTCCATGCAGACAAGTTCGAGTAGTCTTGAGGTTTTAATGTTAACAAGTGGTGCAGCTTTCTCAGGTTGTGCTTTTCTTTGGATACATCTCTCACAGCTCTTGAGTTTGTTACAGACGTCAACTGCCATTCGTGGCCAAAAGAACCGAGATCTGACGAGGTCCAGAGTCCTTTCTGTACCAAAATGGCCCATCTGGTCATGGAGCTGGTTGAGGACCTCCGCCTGCCATTCCTCTGGAAGTACAAGTTGGTAAGTAAGCTCACCTCCAATATTCCTTCTCCTGACAAGAACATTATTATGGAGCTCCAAGCGGGTAAGCTCTCACAGGAGTAATGGCAGATCGGGGAGCTGTTCCCTCAGAAATGGCGGTGGGTTTTTTCCTAGTTCCAACTGAGCGATGATGTGCTGAATGACTGGATCGGCTCTTTGTTTGCCAGCAATTTCACCTTCAGAGAAAGATGGCACAACAGGTGAAAAGAACTGTAGATCATTAACAAAACTGTCTAGTAAACTATCAGTGTTAGTGGAGAGGGTTTGCACAAGAGCAGCAACCTGGTTCAGATTGGGTGAGCTGTACACCAGTTGCCTGTCACATATTGCTTTGACTGAGTGCTGGTCAATGGAAATACAGGATGGATGTTCCAGATGTTGTTCAGTAAACTTCAATATTTTTCTTTCTCCTTCAGAGACAAAGGATCAGCCACCTGTTCAGCATGAGGTCGCCGTGAGAGACCATCAGCATCCGCATTTAACCTGCCAGCCCGATAAAAGATCTTAAAAATAAAAGTTGAAAGAGCAGAAAGCCATCTGTAGCTTGTAGCATCCAATTTAGCAGAAGTTAGCAGATATGTCAAGGGGTTGCCATCTGTAACCACAGTGAAATCAGATCCACACAGGTAGTCATAGAATTTTTCTGTAACTGCCCATTTGAGGGCCAAAAACTCAAGTTTATGGGCAGGATATTGACTTTCACTGCGGGACAGACCTCTGCTGGCATATGCAATCACCCTGTTCAGCCCATCATGTTCTTGGTACAAGACTGCACCAAGGCCAGTAGAGCTAGCTTCTGTGTGAAAGATGTAGGGTTTACCTGGTTCTGCAAATGCAAGAACTGGTGCTGCACTGAGCTTCTGGATTACCTCTTCAAAGGTCTGCTGGCAAGCAGTTGTCCAGCAAGAAGCAAAGGGTTCTTTGGGGTCAAGGTAATGATGCAACTTCATCTGTTTAGATTTTTTATGACAGGGTCATCTTCTGGATGCTACAAAAAGCATGCATGATGCTTTTGTAGCATGAGATGTGAAAAATACCTCATGCTACAAAAGCATCATGCATGCTTTTGTAGCATGAAGTGTTTTTCACACCTCCTGCTACAAAAGCATGCTTTTGCAAGCTTTAGCTTGCAAAAGCTTTTCTAGCTTTTGCAAGCTTTTCTAGCTTGCAAAAGCATGCTTTTGTAGCAGGAGGTGTGAAAAATACCTCAAGGAGCCTGAGGTTTGAAAAAAACAGGAAACAGTGCTTTTGGTTTTGGTGTGTATATAAAGTGATTTGAATACAGACACTTACAGCAGCACAATGAGAGACAAGATGATTGACTCAGAATAAATTAATTCCAAAATTATAAAGTCCATAGTCCTTTTTCTAGCTTGCAATCTTCAGATCCAGATGAGGATCTTGTGGTGTTCCAGACAAAGAAATGTACCTCTGGATTTGAGTTTAAGACACTGTTGGTCTGATAAAGGAAATATAACAATTCGCCAGTGGTGGCGCTCTTGAGGTGCATAAGGGAGGTGAGCGGAACCTGTAAAGAAGAAGAGTTCCCTGTTGGAGAATAAATGTTGCCATGTGCTTATTCCAGTTGTCTGCTTGGACATTATTTTATTTGACCTGGTGTTTCATACACAACAGATCTGATCTGACAGGGGGGAAAAAATCCGACCTAAAAGGTCAGAAAATCCATTAAGTGCTTTATCAAGAAACAACAATTACATACAAATATAATACAAAGGAAATAATTATTAAATTTAGGCATTCAGTTTATGCATATTAAATGCAAATGCAATTAAAACAAAAGGAGTATCAATCACATTTCAAGCTAATCAAGTTAAAGTTAAAGTGCACTTCCAAAATATCAATCAAGAAAAATAAAAAAATTAATTGTCAAATACTCAAGCAGAGTGACTGAAAGTAAAAATAAATAAATAAATATACTGTGCAATATCAAACTTAAGTGTAGCTAAATTCTGTTCTGATCAGTTTTGAACTTCACTGCCTCAGCATCAATGTAAACATTTCAGAACAAGCACAAAACTCAGCAACAACTTACCTTCTCAAAGAGAGTGGGGCGTACTAGGCCACAATCTGCTCTGACAGAATCCTGGTGACGGTCCAGGTAAGCAGCGCCAATAATTCTAATAAAACAACGCTGCAATCGAGCAAAAGTTTCACATGTAAAAGCAACACTGCTATCAGATAATAAACTCACCAGGCAATCAAATCAGTACGTTCAAAGATTTGGATGAATTTGTGAGGAAGACGCCAACCGCAAGCCACAATCACAGTGGAAAAGAAGCTGGCAGAGTTTGGGCAACACAGAAAGTGGGGCCGCAAAAATAAAAGTCCTTGACTAATTGCGGGTTACAC
Source organism: Brachyrhaphis roseni (assembly GCA_903066815.1). Lineage (NCBI taxonomy): Eukaryota > Metazoa > Chordata > Actinopteri > Cyprinodontiformes > Poeciliidae > Brachyrhaphis > Brachyrhaphis roseni. Next base: position 9,216 of record CAEFZY010079434.1, read on the forward strand.
GTGGCTGAGGTTTTCTCCTCTAATTGGATCTTTATTCCTGTTTTGTTTCACTTTCATTTTCAGCCACAAAACACCAAGCAAGTGGTCGTGTTTGAAACAAAAGAATGCAAAGTGCTCTAACATGAGTCATGTTGCTAAGTGAATGAATAACATGAAGCTAATGTAAAAGTGTGACTAATAAAGCAAGACTGGTTATTTATTGATAAAGAACTATAAAACTTAACCAACTTTAATTGATTTTGTGTTAGTGTTTCTCCTGCTTGTGTCCACTTTTGGGCATTCAGCCCAGGTGTGGGAGCTTTTCCCTTTGCCTATTTGCACTCTAATGTTTTTATTTCCTTCTTTCGCTTTGTACCTGTAAATAAACCATTTATATTAAATTGATGTATTTTTGAATCAATTGTTCAAAAGTCGACCTGCTATTTTCTGAACACATAATTTTTTGTAGATTTATGTTTGAGTCATCAGATTTTTAAAAAAATATCCAACATTATGTGCACTGATCAAACCAGTGGGAAGACGTGAACAGGCTCATCCTAAGTTTTCTGCAGGCTCAGACAGACCAGAGAACGAGCTGTGGAAAGATTAGGACTAAGTCCAGCTCTTTGATTTCAACCTGCTGTGTTTGGTTGGAGGAAAAAAAGGCTGCTCATTTTTATGCCCTCCATATGGATTGGGCCTCATTTTGCATGAATAATTGCATTGCGTGAGATGTAGCTGGTCAGTATGGAAGCACACTGTAAAAAATATCCGTAAATTTTACAGTTAAATAAAGTAAACCATGAAAATTTAAAACCGTAAATTGGAAATCAGTTTTAGACTGTTTCTTTAACAAGTAATTACCGTAAATAAGATAATTAGGAAAAAATATAATTTTTACTGTTTTTTTTCAGAAAATTTACATTGCCCTGCTGTTAAAGAAAATCTTGTAATACTTTTAACAGTAATATGCTGTAATTTTTCTAGTAGTACATACTGTAGTTTTTGCACTCATCTTTCTTAAATAATACAGTTAGTAGCTGTTAAAAATGCATACTGTTGTGACAATTACAGAAACATACTGTAATTTTTCTAGCAATGTATACTGTAGTTTTTGCATTCAATAATTATAAAGTGTACAGTTCGAAACTGTTCAATATGCATACTGTTGTGGCAATTACAAAAATATACTATAATTTTTCTAGCAGTGTATATCGTAATTTTTACATGCATACTGTTGTGGAAATGAAAAAAAAAATTGTAGTAGTGCTGTAACCTTTGCATTTAATTCTCCTGAATAATACAGTTGGTAACTGTTAAATGGGCATGCTTTTGTGGCAATTACAGAAAGATGCTGCAAGGATTTGAACAGTCAATGCTGTAATTTTGGGGTTTTATTCTTATAAATTTACATACGCTCATGGGGATAACAGAAATATGCTGCACATTTCTTGCATACCTTCTCTTAAGAAATTATGCCTTTAACTGTAAAGAGTACATATATTGGTTATGGGGAAAAATATACAGACCCTTTCTAAAAATTGTAATAATCGAAAATCTTTTTAATAATTCCATTCAAAAAGTTTAACTTTTCATTGATTATAGACTAAAGAATTTTAAGTGGTTTTTTTTGTTGTTTTTTTTTTTACCTGATTTGGGTTTTCAGGTTATAAAACCTATGAAAATAGGAATAAAAAGTAGAATACTGTGAATAAATCACAATTTATTTTTCAGTTTTTGCAGAAAAAAATAAAGAAA